>JAEIIG010032196.1:0-44538 GCA_018904695.1 Drosophila parvula
CAGGTTAAAAGATTTTTGTTTATTAATTAAATAATGGAAAATATGTTATTTTTTATATAATATATATACATACAATATTACAAATATTTAAAATATTTATACAAGTTTGTATTACAATATTTCCTGTTAAGGTACAGACTTAGTGTAATTAGAAGATAATTTTAATTCCCTGTTTAAGTGGATTTAATAATTTATTTCTAGTATTTATTCAGAAAACAAAGCCGAAGCTCATACTTATAGTCTAAAATCACTTTTGTTTAATAATTAAATAGGCATTATCCCATTATTCCGTTTAAATATATTTTTTAAAAGAAAATGTCTAGTCTGTGACCTGTTTTAATAACATATTTTCATGAAAAATACCAAGATAAAGTCTTAAATACATTTTATACAAAAATTCGCAAGTCAATTTAAATTACTGTTTCAATAATTAACAAATATATTTTTGCGGCATTTTTGTCTTATTTAAAATGCACATATATTTCACATATTCCCCAAATGCTCTTCTTTTAAATAAATTCAGACAGCGCACAATAATCGATCACTATATATATATATACCTATACTATATAGTATGCATTTGTTAATGGACACAATTCGCAAGATGACCTTAGATGCTTTAATTTCCGTTTATTCTGACCGCTGAAGGTCTTTATGATCATTCTTAAAGATATTCCAAATGAAAAGCATATGGGAACAAGCTAAAGCCCACTGTAAACGTGATCAGGTTTAACATTTCCCATTGTAAATGAATATATTTATTAAATATCAGTGACTAGAAACTGAGAACTTCCAGTATCGTGTGTGTGTGTGTGTGTAGGTGGGATGATGGCGCTGTGGCTACAAATTGTATCGGAAAAGTGGGCTCGTGGTTGGCGCGCCTTTGCCATAACTCATACGCCGCGTTGCCTCCACCAGTGCCTGTCCCAGTGCCCAGTCCCATGACAAAAAATTGACTTGGCACCTTGACAGAATAGTGCGCATTATTGGTGTGACGTCGATGGCCGGACTTTTAACCAAATTTCACAACGACAAGGCTGGCAAAAACAGGAACGTCAGTGGAAAATTTTCATGGGAGGCCCACGCAAAAGTTGAGGACATTCCACCAGAAATTTTTTTTTAGCGACGATCACATGCGAGGAGAAAATATATAGAAATGATGACGATATCGGTGGTTAACTTTCACCGCCAGCCTCACCCGGCTCTCCTTATTTTTTTGGGTGATTTGTGAACCATTTTGAAGGTCAGGAATTGATAGAGAGAGACTGAGAACCGAGAACGGAGAGCATGGGATTATCGTAGGAGGGTGTGTACCCAGTGCCCGCATTCAAAGATCTCGCCGCCATATAAAAATAGAATGCCGAAAAGTGTAAAGGAAAGCGACGAAATCTACACAGATTAAACAGATAGAATATAGACCACTATATAGAATAGAAGAAACGCCAGCAGAGCGAAAGACAGACCAAACATAATGTGGAAAATGTACTTAGAAATGTATTAAAATTTGTGATTTGCGTCAACTAAAAGTGCCGGATATGCGTCTTTCAAAATAATTTAAATACAAAAAACACAAAATCACTCATCTGTATTTCAAATGCTGAGCATTAATTAAAACGTATTTGTTGTTGAATAATTTCCCGGTCTGAGAAATCAATGAACCCCAAAAATTAAATGCAAACTCAAATTCACTTGTTGCCTCGCGCCATAAAAAATAAAGTAATTCCAGTATCACGTTTTCGTTTTATTTGCCAGCTATTTATAAGTTTTTTCCCTTCTTTGATGGCTTTTTTTTAATGTATGTTCAGGGGAACTTGTTTCAAGTAGAGCACCAAACGAAAGGCAATAAATGCTTAAAGATTTGTGTGACAAAAAAGTGAAAAAGATCCTAAGGCCGGGCTCCGCTTTCAATGTTTAAATTGAAAATTCCCAGAAACAGTTTGTCAAAATCCCAACCCCGGCAGTGTGAAACCCAAATATTGTTGAGCTTTTTTAGCCGGTTTTCGGTTGTAAACATCAGGCTTTTAGCCTTCGCTTAATTTATTGCCAAAAAACGAAGAATAGCAACAGAAACATAAATAGTTTTTGGCGGCAAACAAAAGATCTACAAAAGAACAGTTCGAGGCGACAATTAATCAGGCAGCTTCTGCTCGGAGGCAAACAAGTTTTTTTTTGTTATACTTATTAAGATTCTTGGAAGGAGTTACGAGTGTGGTGACTAAGCTCTGCTTAGAGAAAACCCTTGATTGAGTTCATTTAGATAAATTAGAGTCCATATACGAATTTAATTCAATCAAATTATCATCCCAAATGAGTAGATAATTTGATAAACTTGGCTAACTGGAATACAACTCGAAGAAAACTAGATTTGAAATATCATCGCTGCTTTTTTATTTGAATTTTTACAAAATCATTCTTAGTATTCAGTTTTCCAAGGGTTTGATATATAATAAATTTATGTCAGTTAACACTTGTTTTATTATAAAATCCTAGCTAAAACTGGAACTCTTCTAAATCCATCCTTATCGATATTTTCTAATGATGGTAATTTGCGGCACACGCTCTTTTAGCATCGTCGAGGTGTCAGGTGTCAAGACATGCCCCAGAAATTAACAGAGAGCGATGGATGTGTTCTGTTAATGATCTAAACTTTCCCATTGACGTAGACCCAATGCGTCTATAACTCTGGTCCGATCTGAACCGAAACTGGTAGTATTGGCTTGAAACCTTGCCGATTTTTTGCGTTGTGTATTATTTCGGGCACGTTTTTCTGGTTATATGGAATCGAGAATTTATAGCAAACATGACTAGTTATTTTTATTTATCTCCTTTTTTTTTTGTCTTATTTTTTAATGCCTCAGTTTCGGTTATTTTCGAGTGCTAATTTGAATACAAGTTGAGTGTCTCGGTTTATTGTTGGGCCGCCGCTTTTGATGAAGTTCGCCGATGTCTAGACTAGAGTGCTGTTTTTTTTTTACCCATTTTGCATGACATTAACATGATATTGAGGCTATAATCTGGAATCTGGGGGGTGGGTGTGTCTCCGACCAGACAGCCGATAGACTGGCCCCGATAGTGTACTGCTGTCCAGCTGATAGCGAATCTGCTGCTGCTTCTGCTGGGAAAGTCGTCTGGAGCCAGTTTATCGCCGATCAATAAGCGTCCGGTCAGATTATAAATTTACACGGCCCCAAAATTGAGGGGAGTTCAACGGCACTCGAAATTTATATATGTTTCGGTTTTTCGAGCAATGCACTTTGCCACTTAATAACCGCCTGAAGAGAGTCCGGTGACACTCTCGGCGGGATGACAGGCGAAAAGCAATGATTATGGCCCCCAATTAATGATCCTCCGCCAAATTTGTGTATCTTCAAAAAAGCTTAATGCTGCTAAAAAAAACGCTGATTCAGCTCCGCTTTGGCACTGCTGCACCCACACACAATCCTCAAATCAAATTCATGTGCGGTGTGTGCGCTATTGAGGTCACATCCCCGGCAGAGTTAACGTTGTCACTGCGATTTTATTGGCCCATTAGTTGCGGGTAATTAATGCGTTTATCTGGGCCTGGGCCTGGAATAATGTAATGAAAACAACCGATTACATCAGATAATTATAGGTTGGGGATCAGGGCGAAACCTGATAGTGTTTTAGTTTACATGATTGGTATAAAAAAATTTGTGTATCGGGTTTTGTATGGAATTTACATGGAAATTACAAGTCATGCAGGTTGCTTCCTTTTATTTAAGTTTCATTTCAGTTGTTATTATTTGAATTATTAAATAACTAGTGGATTGTTGTTAGCTCTTATATATTTTCAAGTTGAGTTACAGAATCATTCAGTTAACTCTTTAAGTTCAATCAACTTTCAAAGCGCATTAAAGAAATATATTTAACGTTTGCTGGTAATATGAGAAGTAATAAATAATGGTTTTTAAATAAAAAAATAATAAATAATCAAGTTAAAAATATAAAGAAGAAGCAACCTTATTTGACTAGGTTATTTATTTAGTATAGAAAACTAAACACACGTTTTAAATATATTTAAACAGCTCGCAAATCCCCTTTTCCAATAAATCAACTTAAGTTAATTTCTATAAATATATTCCAAAGCATTTCCGGTGGGAATATTTTAAACGAAGTCAAGTTTTGTTATCAGAAATTAAGCTTAGTTTGGTTTAAAGTGCCTCTAGTCAGTCGCCTGATATTCGGTGGCTTTGAAAATATTCCATGAGCGAATTTGAAGTGTCTAACCTTTCGACGACCCAGACGACAAGTCTGGCATTTTTTGTTCATTCCTTGCATTCGTTTCTTATCAAAAATCTTATACCAATTTCCTCGCTTCTCTTCCAGACTTCCTGTCATGCCGCCAAGTGCTGAACCTGCTGACCATGCTCGGCTTCATGCTGAACTATGCCCTGCGCGTCAACCTCACCATTGCCATTGTGGACATGGTCCGGCCAAATGTCACTGAATCCCCTGTTAATGCCACTCTGACGGGGAATAGCACGGCGGCTAATAGTTCCACGACCAGTCCGGACGGCGTGGATGTGTATGAGGAGCGCTTTCAATGGGACTCATACCAGACCAACTTTGTGCTGGGCTGCTTCTTCTGGGGCTACATCTTGACTGAGCTGCCTGGTGGTCGTCTGGCCGAGCTTATTGGAGGACGCCGTGTCTTTGGACATTCCATGCTGTGGGCCAGTCTTCTGACCCTGATCACGCCGCTGGCGGCTCACATTAACTATGTGGTACTGATTGTGGTGCGTGTGGTGCTCGGATTCATGCTGGGCGCCTCCTGGCCAGCCATTCACCCGGTGGCCGCTGTCTGGATTCCTCCAATGGAGCGCTCCAAATTCATGTCCAATATGATGGGTAGGTTCCGGCCACTCTTCCTATTTATTTCATATTTATTTTATTTATTATTCTTACCTGTAGCTTCCTCACTGGGCGCCGCCATAACCATGCCCATCTGCGGCTACCTGATCTCTGTTGCTGGCTGGGCCAGCGTCTTCTATCTGACAGGAGCCGTGGGCTTGCTTTGGTCCCTGGCCTGGTTCACCTTTGTCTACGAGACTCCGGCCACTCATCCGCGCATCAGTGCCGAGGAACGGCGCGAAATTGAGGAGGCCATAGGAACGAGCACCTCCAAGAAACGTCCCAGCCACGTACCATGGCTTGATTTGCTCAGCTCGCCGGCTGTCTGGGCCATCATCATCTGTCACGGCCTGGCCGTTTTCGGGTTCTTCACGGTGGTCAATCAGCTGCCCACGTTCATGTCCCAGATCCTGCATTTTGACATCAAGCAGGTGAGTTAATTGGCTGACAGTTGGACAGTTGGGACAGTTATCTTTACTAATAATCGATGACCTTCTGCAGAACGGCCTGTTCTCGTCGCTGCCTTATCTGGGCAAGTACGTGATGGCTGTGGCCTCGTCCTACCTGGCTGATTACCTGCGCAAAAAGGGCACGTTGAGCACGACAGCTACCAGGAAGCTGTTTACGACTTTTGGTGAGTCAAATCGATGGACAAATTTTATAAACTAGAGAAACATAGCATGTATACATTTCGAAAAGTAAAGTCCGATATAATGTAATCGATAAAAATATCGTGCTTAATATAATATCGAAAATATCGTTGTGAAAATATCGTAGTCAAAGTTAAAAACTCGATTTTATCGGAACAATCCTAAAAATTCTATTCAATGTGTTTGTTTTTCTTTTTACGATGATACTGTTCTGATATATCAAAGAGAGTAACGATTTATTCCTCATATGTAATATCCTAATGATAAAATATCGATTTATATATCGGCTTTTCTTCAAATATCGACTTAGTATTGATATTTTATGCCATATCTACTCTGCTAGTATTCTACTAGCTGAAAAAATAGTAAATAAGTAATAATTATAATACAAAATTCCTGTTGGTTTTATGTTTATTCCAAAAGTTTCTATATTAAAGGGTTTTTCTAACAACTATCTTGTTTGTTGATATAAAAAGTTACCATTAATTTATGATTATTTGTTTTACACAACAAATGCTCGTAAATGCAACATATAATATTTCTCAGAAAAAAACCTTCGTCATTAAACCTAATGGCAGAGCCAAATAAATAACTGGCACACTATTAATAAAAATAATACAATATATAATATATAAGTTCAAGTTCAACAGAAATAGATATTCCTGCTGGCGCTTGTCCGGGATTTATTCTTCATTTAAATATTTTCGGAAAAACTAAACAATAATAAATTTAAATAAATTCGAATAAGTTCAAGTTCAGCTAAAGTAGAATTTTCTAATGACATTTCATCTTATTTATTCTACATTTAAATATAAATAATAGAGAAACCCACTAATTATACATATTATTTATATTATTTACAGCCCTTGTCATTCCCGGCCTGCTGATGATCCTGCAGGTGTTCCTAGGCTATGATGCCACCTGGTCTGTCACCATCTTCTCGCTGGCTCTCTTCGCTCATGGAGCTGTCACTGCTGGCTATCTGGGCAATGGCCTGGACATTGCACCCAACTTTGGTGGAACCATTTTCGGACTGGCCAACACGCTGTCTTCCTTTGGCGGTTTCCTCTCCACGTGGATGGTGGGATCCCTAACCTACCACGATGTGAGTATAGTTGTTAATTTATTTTGAGAAATATTTGTATTAATTTTTAAATATTTTTGAAACCACAGAAATCCTTCCATCAGTGGCAAATTGTGTTCTGGATCCTGGGCGCCACCTATATCTCGGGAGCCGTGGTCTTTGCCATTCTGGGCAGCGGCGAACTGCAGCCCTGGAACAATCCTCCAGAGCGTGTCAAGATTAGGGATGTTACCCAGGAGGAGGGTGTGCCGCTCAAGAATGACAAGTGAATCCCAATCACTCGGTGCGAGCCTGGCCATGGAAAGGAAAGGAAAGCTAACCCGAGCTGAGTAACCCAACACCACACTACACATCATCCGCACAAGTTATAGTTGTTGCTACCGAGCACGTCTGAGATTTAAAAGGGGTTTCCGCTTTTCCAACCGGGAGAAGAACATAAATGAAAGACATTATTTTTTAGAGATACTGAGCGAGGAGGTTTCTTCAAACAACAAAAAAAAAACAAAAAACACACACAAAACAACTCTCATTCAACCAACACTGTACACCGATGCCCATGTCTGCTTTATGGAAATTGACTATATTTATAAGTAATAATTACTTTAGAGCTTACGTCTATGTCTGTAACTGTAACTGTAACTATATATGTACATATATGCATATATATATATATATATATATGTATATGTAGCCTAAATGATTATAGTATTCTGTATGTCCGCAGAAAGCACAGTTAGCTGAGGGGTTAGAAGGATCCTACCTCCAGTCCTTCAGCTGCTCTGCGCTCGATATATTTCGTTTAATTTATATTAAAGTAGCCCTAACTATGGTTTAGCTTAGATGAACAAAAAATACAATACTTATGCAAGTAGCGAAAATACATACAGATACGCCGATAGTGTAGCTAAGTTGATTATTAAACCATATGTAACTTTGTACTATACTTGATTATTTATGTAATTAATTTAAAAACATTTTCTAAGTTCATCATAATAAAGAGTAACTCGGAAAAAGAAAATGAGAAGTGAAGCTATTATTTAGCTAAATGTTAAAATTTGATTTTATGTTTGTGAAATATTTGGGAAAGGGAATAAGGGTTTACTATTATCTACACAGGAATATTACTTACATAGTTAGGGACTAAATCAATGGCTAACTCTCAGTTTAAAATCAAGGAAATTGCGTTTTAAATTATAAATTGTAACTGTCAAATTTAAATTGAATTTAAACTGGACAAATCTCAGTTTTAAATTGGAATTAAAAACAATAGTTCAGTTATTAGAATATGGGTTCTCACAGATCTATTTTTCCGTAACTCCAATTAGTAAGTGGATAAGAAAATCGTGGAATAATGAGTTACAGAATATTCGGATACAAACGAGATAAAAAAGACAGATTAATAATCAAAAAGATAAAACCATAGTGATATAATTACCAATTTAATACCTAGAAAGAGGTCTAAAATCTCTCCCCTTTCTAATAAATGTTGAAAGTTTTTGTTAGCAAACTATCTTTTATAATTTTGAAGATGCTAAAGTAATCCCCTTTCTAATAAATATTGAAACTTTTTGTTAGCAAACTATCTTTTATAATTTTGAAGATCTTGTTCTTAACAATTAAATAAACGCCTTTATAGTTTCCCGAAAATAAACAATTTGTAAATGTTAACCAATTTTATTTTACAAACAACTTTTTACATGTATCGAAAATAAATGTTTTTAAATCGAAATGCTGCCTACTTGTAAGCGCAGAAAACTATCCAACAATTTTTCTGCTAATTTTCCTGTTTACTTTTCGGCGCGTTTCGAAGTAAACATTTGCCTAACTTAAGTTTAGAGTTCTTGTTTTATTTACAGAAAACGTAGCTAAGCCATACTAGACACAGATTTGCTAAGCACCCATATATACACCGACAAGTGTGTATATATAGCGTTTAATTAATAACTAGAGTTTAGTTGCACAACCTAAGTATCCAGACTGACATCCATCAGCTCCCTGGTGATCTCACTTTGGCTCTTGACAGGCTCGGGATTGCTGCTACTCAGCGTATTGGTGTCCTGGGAGAGAGCAGGCGGTGGCAGCTTGAAGCCACTTGGTCCGCCCAGGTTAAGGGATCCTCCTGTGAAGGTGGGAGGAGGAGGAGGAGAAGAAGGAGGCACTGCTGTGGTGCTAGTACTGGTGGTGGCCATCTTGTAGAGCAACTGCAGCTGCTGCATGGCATTGGCGGGATCTTGCAGCTGCGACTGCGAACTTTCTTTCACCGGCCTGCTCTTGGCCTGATCCTTGGGCTTTTGTGGCTTTTGCGGTTTCATGCCGCTGGACCATGTCTCCAGCCAGCTCGCTGCATTCCTTTCCGTGGAGGTCATTAACTTCTCAGCCTCCTCTTTCACCTGCTGGCGGTAGAGCTGTCGCAGCAGGGCCTTCTTGTCGCTGGCGCTCACCTGGCGCTTGTTGAACGACTGATCATCCTGGCTTGCCCCGCCAATCGGTTGGGTCTCCTTCTGGGGGCCCAGCTCCACCATCACCTGGAAGTCAGCATGTTCGCCCAGGCGAAAGCCAAAGCCCAAGCGGGAATCGGTTCCTATATTCAAGATCAAGATAGCATTAATCACGGAAAGAGGACAGAAAGTCGAGGAAGGAAAGTATGCCTTACCCTTCTTGATCGGCGGTATGTTGGAGTAAACTAGGGACAGTAGGGAGGGCAATTCCCTTGGCACAATGAAAGTGGATACCTGTTGGGCTGTAAGTATATAGAGATATTTAATTGATTTTATCTGCCGGCCGGGCCCCTGCCCCAGCACTTATGTAAATTTTTTTTTGGTTTTTTGCGGCCTGTGATTTTTGGGGCGTCTTATGTAACCGAGTTTATGGTCTTGGATTTTGGGCTTGTGGATTCACAGTTGACTGACAAAGCGAATGTTTTGGGCTTTTACGCATCTTAGGTGTGTCGTTTCACTTTGAAGGTCAGTTAAAAAGTTTCGGGAAGTTCAAAGAAATACTTAATATAATATAATAATTAATATAATGAAGTAATATATGAAGTAATAAATTAGTTAAGTATTCAACTTCTGCTACTTTGTTAGCAAGTTTTCATTGCAATATTTATGAAGAACAGATTACATCATTTCATAAATCTTTTTAATTTGGAAAGGCCTTTGTTAAGGTTTGGTTTAATCTAATATACTATAAGTATATTATTGAATATATCTCCATCGTTTCGTTCTTCTTTACATTCTGTTAGATTCAATGCCAAATTATATAGTTTTTTTAGTTTGCAAAGATCTTAGGGGTATTTGGATGAGGATTTTAACTTCACCTACTTATTGCTGAAGTAAATAATAAAAATTACTTAGAATAGTAAAGTTTTTAATTGTTATTATAATAAAGAAATAATGTATAAATCTAAATCGGAATATATGCAAAATTATTCGCATATAGGTAAGCAACTTAAACAATTCCTTGCCTTATTGTATATAGAATAAATAATAAACCAAAATAAATCTATACAAAAATGTATATTTTCTGTGGGAAGTCATGGCCGTTCAAGAAGATTTTAAACTAAATATTTAATGAGTCTAAAGTGTATCACCTTTAAACGCTGTAATCTGTGTTAAATTAAGTCTTAAATAACATAATGGATTTGCCCCGTGTACTTTGATCTGTGGGCAATTTAACCGAGAACTATTAAGCAACTATAATCATAAAACTTTGGTCATAAAACCGAAACCACATCATATTTAAACTGGAAACTGAGAGCAATGAAAATTACACAAACAAAAATTAAAGAAGTTTAAATATAAACTTTTTTCAATTAATTTTGATCTGTAAAAAGATTAACTAGAACATAATGTAACCCTAATTTTATATGTAAAATAGTACTATTTGAACTTAATTTTAAAATATCCTAAAAACAGAATCACATTGATAGTAAGTTCAAATTTAAGTTGAAATTTAAGTTAAAATGAAATGTTTGCTGCCACAAGTTACCCCCTATTTTATTGCCTTCATTTAAAAATGAAAAAAGCTCAAATTAACCTTAATATTACTGAAAAATTTTCCCCTGTGCATAGACGAATCCACAGACCAAACAACATCGACTGCGATCCGGCGACCTTGACACAAAGACCGGCAACTAGTTGGAGCTCGGAGCTTGCTCAGGGTGCCAGAGTTAGAGTTTGGCCAAAGTACCAAATGAATCCACTCGAGATCGAGCGGAGAGGCGACTCATATGTGGTTGGACCGGATTTGGTGAGCATTAACTTACTGCAGAGCAGGCCGAGCAGCAGCAGCGGCAGCCAGAGGCTAGCGAAGCCCCATTGTTTTGGCCAAGACATCATGACCAGCCTGCAGCATTTATATGTGGATGGAGGGGAGTCGCACAAAAAACGCCAATGGTAACGCTGCAATTACACCCAGACACCGTCGATTACTTCACATGCCACAGATACAACAGATATTAGTATGAAAAAATATTGCAGAATTTCCCAAAGCACCAACAGAAAAACAGCGTTTGCGCAACACTCAGAAACCCGACTGGCGACTTGAGGTTGGTCAGTTGCCGCTTGCCGTGCGAACAGGTGCGTCATTTGGACAAATATTTCGAATATTTTGTTGCCAAGTTTTTCGTTTTTAGACGCTTTTGTTTACGCGATTTCGATTCCAATGCGATATGCAAACACACACTCACACACACACTCGGTGGCTAAGCGTAAATACAAAAATCCACAACCACTACCAGAAAAACGTTGGGTTTGGAAATCACTCTCACTTTTGTTCAATGAGGTTTTGTCTTGTTGTTATTGTTGGATTTTTTTTTAGGTTTTTTGTTGGTATCTTGTTTTGTTTTTTTGGCCTGTCTTGACACTATGGGTTTTCCTTCTTTATTTATTTATATTTGTGTTTGGCTTTTACAGTTTTTTTTCACGTTGGCCTTGTCTCGTTTTGGGCTCTGATTGATTTCTGGCTTCTTTCGACTGCGGTTTTTATTTTTCGGCTGGCTGTAAAGTTTTCATTTACACGCTAACTGCCCGAAATTGCTGTTAATAACCTAAGCAAACATCGCACAGAAATTTTTTTGGTTCGCATAAAAATGAAAGTTAGTTGACTTCAAAAATGGTCTCTTGCTATTTTCGGCAAGGTAATGTAGCCGAAACGCAACCAACACATCGCACATACGAATGGCGTAATTAAACTAACGTATTTTTGGATCGATTCACTGCAATTCGAGTTCCCTTCTCGAGACAATTGACAAACTGACGGACTACTGACTACGGACGACTAACTGGTCCGGTGCGCGTCTGCACGGCGACTGAGCCAAGATCGAGAGTGTGGGCTTCGGCCGTGCAACATGCGCTAAAATTTTGAGGGAGTTGGCGCTCTCTACGGGAGCTCGCAGCTTACACTTGGAAAAAGTAATCCGATTTGTAGGTTTTTCAAAGATTTATTATATTTAAAAAGGATTTTTACAAGGTTTATTGGATAAAGTTGGATAACATTAAATAAAATAATGGTATTGTTGGTATACCTTATAGCTTATACATTTTCTTTATATTATTTTATATATACTAATTTTTTATATTTTATGTATACTAATAATTTAATGAATTAATGAATTAATCAATTGTATCATAGTCCCTCATATTTACATTTACATATATTCAGTATTTTTTATATGTTGTTTAAATATGTTTATTCATGGCCTTACATTTAAGATCCATTAAACCAATCTCAAGGTGAGTCAAATTTCAACATGGGTCAGGCCGCATTTATCTCTTTTTTCATTCCATTTTTAAGTCAACATTAAAGAGCATAATAAATAAATTAACATAATTAAAACCATTTTATAAAACGAATGGTGATTATTGATAATCTATAACTACATCTATACATCTATAAAATATTGCAGCACCACATAGAGGAAATAATGTTGCAAGTTTAAAATATAATTTAATATTTTTTTAAATATAAGCAATCCAAAATAATAAAGTATAATGAAATATTAATTGTTTTTAATATAGAACACATTATTTTATTGAAATGTTATTTTTATAATTGAAATCATTTTTTGTATATTTCTGAAAGCTCTTTAAATCACAAAATTATATACATATTTACCAATCGAAAGCTTGATAGAAGAAGAGCAAACTATCGACTGACGTCACCGCATAGATAGGTGCATCGTTGTTCTACTGCTCTCTGTTCGCCTGTTACACGAAATTTAAGGAGCGGGTAATTGTTGTTATTGTTTCGGCAACAACCAAGTTCCCAATCAGAAGTACAATTTTATCAAATGTATAATCTCATGTACCAGGCGCTCAGAATGCAACAGAAGTATGATTAGCTTAGAGTAAGCATATTTTATAACAGTTTAGCTGCTCTCTCGAGAGCTGTTCTCTGAGAGGAGGATTTGCTAAGTGTGACCATAATTTACAATAGTTTAGTGCTCTCGCTAAAGCTGCTCTTATTGATTTTTTTCTGGCCAGTCGTACGCTTGATAGAAATAGAGCAGTTTTTATTTATTTATGTTTAATATCTTTTTATAAATATTATTCTATTAGTCACTTTAAATAATGTATCTTTTTTGTATTTTATTACATTAATTTATCTGTACTTTTAATTTAAATACTTTTCTCTCTCTGCACCTCAAATCACGTAACATTGCTCGGTAGCTGCTGCGCATGCGCATGCGTCTCCGCTCTCAGTTTCATTGAAACTCAGCTTGAAAATGAGCCTGAAACTGAGTCTGAAACTGAAGTTGAAACTGAAACTGAGACCGGCTGTTGCTGTCTGCTCCATTAACGTCATCTCCGCCTCAAATTGGCGCACTTGGCCTGGGCCTGGGTCTTGCCTTCTGGGGTTTCTGCCATTTTTTGTTGCCTTTGTAATTTCTTTATTTTATTTATTTTTGGCACATTTTTGTGGCATTGTGAAAGGTTGCTTAAGGCCTTTATGTTTTTTTTGTTGTTGTAAGAAAATATATGAAAAAAGATAAATAACGTTTTGGTGGCAGCACTTGGGCGGACTTCACTGAGTTTATTGACGCCTACATACAGTGGGGATTATGGTTAAGTGATCACTCACATTAAGAGATTATTGTGTACAAAAAATATGATTAAAAATTGTTCAATTTTGTGCGAGATATGGTCTTTAAATAAATTCATTTCCTATGACTTCTATTATAGTTAGTACTTAAAGCTTACCCTAAACTACAACATCAAACTCTAACTAATGATGATTGGACTTTAAGCTAGAGTTAACAATTTGCCAACTTCTCAGGTTCATTGCACCCCGTAATTACCTTAGGTTTACTGCCAATGCCTAGTTGTCGTACGCCCTAATAAGTTTTGAAAAAAAAACCCTAACATTTGCTGACCAGTGAACCCAGACGTATAATATGGAAATATATACATATATCCATATGTTGTACATATTTTGCATAACCTAAAGCAGACTGGCTAAACTCACCACGCCCCCCTTTAACGATAGCCAGTCTAATTAACTAAGACATGTGTACGTACATTTTGTTTAATTGCCCAAGCATAAAAATCCGCAACACGCAGAGAGGCAAAGAAAAGTGTTTATGTAATAGGCGTTGCCTGCCACACAGTCGGCTACACTTGGAAAAAATATATGAGGGTTTAATTACCCCGAAAACCAGTAAGAAAATTTAAAAAAAAATGCAGTTAAAACCATGTAAATTCATAAAATGAAGATAAAGCTCTGGCATAATTGTAACATTTTTAAGATTCATTTCACATATATTTAAAAAATAAATTATTTAAAGCAGTTTCATGAATTTAAGTTCAGTGTAGAGCAATCTTGTTGGCCAAAAATAAACAACACAGAATGGGTCAATGCATGAGGTGCAAATAGTTTGGAAAACTGCGCCTGCATAATTGCCAATTGTCTTGGCTCAACACGTCTGAGGCAGTTGTTTGCTTTGCAATTGTAAAATGCAGCAAAAATTCATAAAAATTAACTAACAAATAAGGGGAACGGTATTGACAAATTGGCAAAGCTGTCAAAAGTTAAATGACTGATTAGGTCTTCGGCTTTTGTTTGCGATGCAGTTGGTTTGTTTATAAATTAAACTTTGCATACTAGTAGGCGCTGTTTTTAAAATTATTTATTAAACTGAAAACTAAATTAAATCAAGCTCTTTGAGTTAAATTGTTACTATGGTTATTTTTATTCAATCTAATATTTCAGATTGCTTACTACAAACTTACTTTCCAGAAACTGCGTTAAACTTTTAGGCTGACATTAAATAACTTGAAAAAGAAATGTCTCCTTATGGTTGCATTCTTTTTGGCGACTTAATGAAAATGTTAACAATACAATCCATTTAAAAATTAATCTGAAACTGAAAAAAAGTCTCTTAAATGTAAAATGAACAGCTTCCCAGGTAAATATTTAAAGATTAAATTTCAGCTTAAAAAGTCTACCAAAGTCTAAGACAACATTTTGTTACCTTATTTATGCCCAAGCATAAAAAACACAACAGACATAAAAAGTGCACAACAATACATAAAACAGGGAAGCTATAAAACATTAAAAACTTACTGCCAGCAATTCCAGTTAAAATATAAATATGGCTGTTGACTTTTGGAAGTAAGACATAAACTTTAAAATTAGCAAAGCAAATAATAATATAAGCTTGTTGTAGAAATACATATTTAAGTATTAAGTCTGTATTTAATTTAACTAAGTCCAAGTAATTTATAAGTTACTATTTTTATTATCTATATTTTTCCCTTACCAACAGAAAAATGTAATAGTATTTATTGTTTCATTTTTATTTAATTCGTATTCATACATTTAACATTTAACAATTGTTTCACAGTTCAGCGACATTATTAATTGTAAATAATTAATTTATATTTATTATAATTCTCTTAATTGTTGTTTGTTTTGTTATTTAGACTACACACTACACTAACAACGATGTGTAAAAATAAATGTATATTTAATATAATATTCTTCGTTTCTGTTTCTGTTTATGTTTCCTTTTTTGGTTTTTTTTTTTTTTTTTGGTCGCCAACATGCCTTAGAATTAACTCCTATAGCCTGTGTATAAGATATTGAAATTCCGTTGAAATCGCAATGAGTGCGGCATCTGGAACAGGTCCTGTCCGTGTTAGGTAACGAGGTAAAGTGCGCCTTGTTGCGAAATCGACACAGTCAACTCCTAGATGGGGGCCCTTCATCAATGCCACGCGAACAGCGAGTGCGAGACCAGCAGATATCCGGTGGTCACTATAATGCTGCCAATCATAATGGGAAAGCCAACTCTGTGCCGATAAACAATGGAAATTAATACATATTTAATATAACTAAAGGTTAGAACTCACTTGAAGAACTGCAGGAAGGTAAACTTGTAGCCATGCTGCTCGGCCACGCCGGCACAAACCACATTGGCCGAGGCTCCAATCAGTGTGCCGTTGCCTAAAAGAGGGAAATTTTGGGTTAATTTATCAGGATAAGGGTATCCTCTTAGAAAACCCACCTCCCAAACAGGCACCCAAGGCCAGGGCCCACACCAGGGGCTGCAGCGGCAGATTCAAGGTGCTGTTCTGGGCCAGCGAAATGGTGATCTTCACCATCATTGTGGTCAGCGGAATATTGTCCACAAAGGCCGAGGCCACAGCAGAAACCTACAGAAAATCAGGAAGATATATATATTATACAAATTATGATATGCCTTTCCCTCAACTCACCCAAAGTATTATCAAAATGGCCACCATTAGACGCTGATCTTCGCCCACGCCCAGAATTATGCCCTCCGTCATATTTCCTATCCACTCAATCAGACCCAACTCCGTCAGAGCCTCCATTAGGATGAACAGAGCCGCAAAGAAAAGCAAAGTGGACCACTCAACGCGTGCCAATATGGCCTCCATGTCCTCGATATCGGCCAGAATGATAAGGAATATGGCACCCAGCAGAGCGGTCCAGCCCAAGGATAATCTCTGGAGTTCCGGAACCGAATGCAAGAAGAACAAGCTGATCACAAAGAGCAGGGCGGCCGAGCATTTCACCAGCAGCGGCTTGTTGCGAATGGGATACTAAAGGAAATATATAGAATTATATATTGGATATATCCGGATATATATCTTAAAAGAGTTTCCCATTACCTTGGCTTGAAGATTGGCCAGCGTTTGCTGATAGTTGGGTGCCGGTTCGATCACCGCCGTCATTCGCTTCTTGAGGCTTCTCTTCAAGCGGTTCACCTTCTTCATCAGCGTCTGTCGCACCAATTCCTCGTCCTTGGAGTATGCCGAGAGACTGGCAGCTGCTCTCTTCCACACATGGATCTCGTGACGCAGCTCCTCCACTTCCGGTGAGTCCTTGAACTGCAAATCGCTGATATTGCGGAACTTGAAGCGCAGCTGGATGTAGGTTTGCACCATCACCAGGAGCACGCCGGGCAGCATGTGCAACGTGAACACGGCAAAGTTGACGCCCTGAAAAAATGTAAATATATATTAAAGTAGATCCCAATGTACTTCCCCAATAACTTACATTCTTGGATATGTAGCTATTCGAGGCAATGATGACATTCGGGGGATCTCCCACCGGAGTCAGGGCTCCGCCAATATTCGAGTAGATGACCATACACATCAGTATGGGCACAGGATTGAGGCACATGACCTCGCAAAGTCGTATCGTGACCGGTGTCATTAGCAGCACGGTGGTGACATTGTCCAAGAACGAAGAGAGGACCGCGGTGAACAGGCACAGACAGTTGATGAGGGGCCACACATGGCCGTTGGTGATCTTGTAGGCATAGACAGCCAGATAGTCAAAGACACCCGTCTCGGAGAGAATGGCCACCAGGATCATCATACCAAACAGCAGCAGCAAAGTCTCCACATCGATCCAACCCATAATGGTGGCCATTGAGGGTCGCGAATTCAGAGCAGCCAGTATGCCCACCGACAAGGTGGATGCAATGATGGCCGCAAAGGTCCTGTTCACGATCTCCCAGATGATCATCACGTACAGACCGCAGAGGACCACCGCTGCATAGATGACGCCATCCCGCTTGTAGATCGGAGACTCATCCACATTCAGCTGGAGCGGCAGCTCGCCCTCGATGCTGCTGGTGAACTCAAAGCTCAGCTCCGTGCGATTGGCCTGGGCCAGCCACAGCGGATCGCTGGCACTCAGCTCAAAGGTGCGCTGCTTCTTCGTGTCCTTGGTGGCGTCTATCAAGTCCGGATAGACCACGTCCAGCTGCCACAGCTGGCTGGCATTCTCAATGTAGATCTCCATGCCTTCGGCATCAAAGTAGCTGCGCATCACTTGAACTTGGAGCACAGGCAACGGCACACTGTCGTTCAGCGCCAGCTCATTCTCCTGCAACCTAAACGGTCCTCGCAGACCCAGACCAATCCTTTGCAGACTGGCTGTGGTAATTGGAAACACTGCAAAAGGATGGGATTATTAATTAATATTTATTTAGAAATGTCTTTAATAAGACTAACCTCTCGGTGAGCTATTCCTAGGAACACTTATGAGGCTGAGCTGGTCCACATGCTCGTTGTTGGACATGAGGAAGGCGGTGAAGACGCACCAGACCACCAGAAGCACGGCTATCTTGAACCAGATAAGATACTTGCGGATCTTCAGGGATACAAAGAAAATGAGGTAAATATTTCCTCCCATTTTTAAGACTTGTCAGGACACCCACCAAACTCTTTCCGTGCGTCTCGACCTCGTCATGCTGATCATCGTTGTTGTTCTCCAGATCCCTGCAAATGGCCCGGGGAATCACAGAAAACTGGTTGCACTAATTACGTAACTGACACTCGAGACTCGCAGAACTACGAACCTGCCATCCAGTACACGGACCTGGCCCGCCTCATTCGTCACATTGATACCGATCTGTGTGAAGGCCGCCTGTGTGTTGGCCAAGGCCGTCTCCTCGTGATGTCCATTCTCCACCCGGAGTTCGCTCTCCTCCGTCGGCAGGGGGTCCACGTCTGTGTCATGGGATGGGAAAATAAATCCTTGTAAAGTGATTAAAGCTTAAAGTAGTCTGGCATTGACTTAACCCTGGACAGAAATTGGCAAGTATTTATGCGAAAATTTACTCATTTGCTGGTGTTGGCGGAAGGACAACTCGCGGACAACTGGCGAGACTTTGGCCCGGAATTAACTTGGCCCCTTATCCAGCCACCTGCCACGTGTTGGCAGTATTTTATTGGCCAAACGTAATCGACTCGGCGAGGCTATAAATACACATCAATGGCCGTGAGTGAGCTGAGGGACACATTGGCCAATTGACTGATGGCTGGGGACCAGGATGCGGAAAGGACACACGCATTAGGAACTAGAAAGGGTTCCCGAAAGGGTTTGACACTGAAGCTTGGACTTCGAAGACATCATTACAGGCATTTGTGTATTATTTTATATTCTTCAAACTTACATTTCAGCTATCATCATAGTTTCTTTCTGAATTGACTTGAATTTAAATAAAAACTATACTTATCATTTCCTAGCGGCCTTTAATTTGGGAAAGCCAATCACAAGATTTTTGTCCATTCTCGCTGTGACATCATGTGCCGGAAATAGAGAGAGGAACCTCTCTGGGTATTATTATCATAATTTGCTAAGCCCCAAATAGTGCGTCCATCAAAACAATTGAAGATAAGCTGGACTTAAATTTTTTCGGTATGCAAATCGGGGCGAAACCTGGGTACTCGGCCAGCCGTCGTCCAATGTCAATGGCGACGCCAACGTAAATGGCAATAAAAAATTCAACAATAATTACGGCAATAAAAAAGGTAGCAACAGCCAGACATAAAAAAAAAAGGAAATTATGTGAACCGAGGGGGAATGGTTGCCTGGAGGAGGCCTAGATGGCCCATCCATCCCATGTCGACTTACCGCCATGTAAACGTTCGTGCTCCTGGCGAAACGAGGCTAGACTGGGATCCTGACGAATGCGCTCCGGCAGAGTTCGCCAGACTTGTAAGGCACCTTCTGTTACTTCGCTGCATGTGTGGAGCGTGAGGAGGAGCGGATCCAGGAGCAAGACCAAGAGCGGGTCCAAAAGTAATAGCAGCAGCAGCAGCAGGACCAATCCAAGGTCGGTGGTTTTTTGTTACACATCGGGGAGCAATGAAATGCGGCACCGAGAAGGAAGGGAAATAAGCGGAGAATAAAGATTTAATAAGATTATACCGGGGACTTGTGTGTTTCGGAATTTGTTTGTTCAGGTGCTTGGGCGTGGCTCGCCCCCGCCTACGCCTTCGCCTCTGCCACTCGGCAAGAAAACATTCAATAAATTTTTTAGCACATCTGTATTGATTTTTCCCCTGCCCTATTCGATCTGTTTTCCTTTTGGCACGAGCGTGCAACAATTTGTATTCATTTGATTTGACTCTTATAAAGTCTTTAAATTGGAGTTGTTTACCCAAAAAGGGTTTTTTTTTTCCTTGAAGGGTTTTGGCTTATGCCACATGAAGTGGAAACTCAATTGTGGTTAAGGAAGTGGGAAGTGGAAATCGTCTAAGCGTGCAGATTCTGATTGACAACAAATCTCCCAGAGCTCTCAGAGAAGATGCAATAAAATAAGATTTAAGTAAATATATTTGGAGAGTCTGTTAGCCAAAAAGGATAATCAAAGAGGCAGGGGAAGCTGAGTGTAATGGGATTGAAAAATACTTGGCAAAGGGTATAAAATTCTGCATTCAGGAAGCCTTCAGGAAATTAAAGGAAATTTTATTTATTTAGAAGTTTTACTACCTTTTTATGTTACAAGTCGAAGTAAACTGGAGGAAATAAGTATAAAAGATGAATTTACTTTAATCTTAGCTATAGTTGGTTGTCAATAAATGCTTAAAATATACAAAAGACCAAAACAAGATACCAAAACGAAACTATCACGCTAACGGGCTCAGAGAAGAGCATTTAGTGAACAAAAACCAAGTGAGATATTTTACCCTTCATCAATGAAGATTTTTCGAACTTAAAGCCATGATTCATTCGTCTGATTTCCAGATCAGAATACTAATACTAATCACCCCATAGTAGAGCACCCACGAAAACCATGCTCGACATGTCACGTAGCCCCTAAGATAACTTGAACATGATTGCAATTCTTATTCTAATTTCCCGACAGTCTGAACGATTTCAAAGTCAGTGGCTATCTTAGGTCCAGATTTTTGTCAAAGATTCGCAACGATCAAGCTCAATTAAAGAGCTTTTGTGCCGCAGCAATGCCAAATCGGATCCGACATGCTACTATATATATATACTTGTCGTAATACCTCGCCGCTCTTAAGGTCGTTATCAGTGGAAAATGTCTATTTATACTGGCCATAAAATACTGTTTTCTGTTTGCAGTTTCATTGCTACTGCGGCCTGTCGTCTGTCCATTTCAAATGCGAGTTTAATGACTCTTTGCCATAATTACTGGGACCCGGGCAGCTGCGGCTCCGCCAACTAGTGATTCAACGGGAATAGAAATCGGAGAAGGTTAGGTTCCTTGGCGAAGGCACTCTGAGTGCATGGCATCACGTGTGCGTTCTGAATAAATGCAATTTGTGCACTCGATTCAAGTGGATATAGTGGCACACAAATCTTAATTCAGTCGGACCGACTAAATTTACTTAAGAGAGAGAGCAAGCGAAGTGCTCGAAATAAGTCATAAATTATATTTACTTAGGTTTCAATTAGCTAGCTTGATGGACGCCAGCGATGAGGGCATGTCATAAACAGAAACAGAAACAAAGACAAGACAAGACCGCCAAAGAAACGCTGACACTGATTTTGTTGACCGAACCCCCCCACACCTTTATTCTATATATATTATATATGTATGTATGTATGTACATATGTATTAGCTCTATGGAAGAACACGACATTTCAGCTTGAACTTGCCTCAATTGCGATTCTCAGCTTAGACAGCTCCGAACGCTGGCAGCCCGTGCATAAGTCATAAGATCTCTGATTGCCTCATGTGATGAGGTGAAATGGAATCGTGTGTCAATGGGTGTGTTTTCCTGACAGGATTTCTGGGAACTTTAATTGAGTTTAGCACGGATTTGATGGGGCCGTATGAGTCAGAAGGTCTATACAACAAATTATAGAGCTAGTTTATTAGAGGTTTTTAAGCAGGTAAAAAGACTTCCTTGACAGACACATATCCAATCTTCTGTGAGCCTTTCAAAAGGCTCTGCCTATCTGAATTATTTCCAGGAAAATAAAAAGCATTTTCACCCAGCACAAGTGGCAATGGGGAAAGCTTGTTTGATGCCTCCTCAAGTCAATGATTAAATGATTTTGCTGATGGCTCTTAATACGTTGAACAGCTACTTTATGTCAGGGCTTTCGTCAGCTGAAGTGAAGGGAGAGATGGTCGTGTTAAAGATGGAATCACACCAGGACTCACCGACAAAGGACACCCACGAGCCCAAGACATGTCCTTAAATAGAGAGCGGAGCTATCATTAGCAGGAGCCAAGCGAGCGTTTTCCGCTCGACTGCAGCTCCTGACAATTTGTCGGGGTTCCAATTGGGCTTGCACACAGATAGAAAATATTTTCATGGAAAATTTTTTGGAATTTAAATAGATTTAAGGCGGAAGTATTTTTTGTAATATTGCGCTCTTAAATTAATGCCTTCAAAATACATATAATTATCTTTTTTCTTAGTGAAATTTTTTAAAAGTTCTAACTCAGCTGAGCTGTAATAAATAAAATCACAAAAAGTGAATTATAGTTTCAACCTTCTAACTTGTCATAGGATTTTATGAGTTTAACTTGGACCTTATACTAGTTCTAGCTTAAGGTTTTGATAATATTTAAAATATATGTACTATATATTCACATTTAGTTAATCAACAGTTCAACAGCAATTTAACGATCCACTATAGAATTGAATAGAATGCTGAAATATTGCTGAAATATAACAACTTTTTAAGAGGCAAAAGTTCTTATAAAGGACATACATTTTTATATGAAATATTGTTAATAAAACTTTTATTTTTCTCTCTGTACATTTAATGTTAAAAAAAAGGACAAATCAGAATTGACGATGACATAATATTTAATGGTAGAAAACATTTTATTTGTACGCCAGCAGCCATGCACATTGAAAACTTTTGCTACATACGAGTATGTGTAGTTTAAAATTCTTATTAAAATATTGTACATTTCGCCACTTGATAATTATTGACTAATTAATATTAATAATAATAAATGAGTAAAAAAACGTAGTCTTAATAGAACTGAAATCATGAAGAAA
Source organism: Drosophila parvula (assembly GCA_018904695.1). Classification (NCBI taxonomy): domain Eukaryota; kingdom Metazoa; phylum Arthropoda; class Insecta; order Diptera; family Drosophilidae; genus Drosophila; species Drosophila parvula. The sequence continues at coordinate 22,860 of JAEIIG010032196.1, forward strand.
GCTTGCTTTCAGTTTAAATTTCTGGTTTGACTATTAATTTTACTCTTTATCTCTCACATCATTTTTTCTCCCTGTGCAGTTAAAGGTGAGAACGTAAAAGGGAAAGCAAAACAGACGATGACAAGGCTCTTAGTGCTAGAACACAATTCATTTTTTATCCTGGCGACCAAAATACACGTACTCATCCTCGTATGAGTAATCCTGGGCGTTGTAAGCCATCCTCCTTGCTGCTAGAGACTAGGGATCTGGGATCAGGGATGGAAATGTGACACTCGCGGGTAAACAAAAAAGAACACTCGTCTCGACTACAAGTATCTCCGCGAATAAAGCGTATTATTACGTAAGCTGCACCCACACACACACACACGTGAAAACTTCTATTAGGGAAGCTGAAAGGAATGTGAAAATTCCTTTGTTAATCGCATATTTTGCCGCTGGGAAATGGAAAATGTGAAAAGCGGAGAGGCACAAGAGCTGCGAACTGAAAGACGAGCTTCAATTAAATGGCGGGATCGCGTTGCCTTGACCACTTGTTGCAATTTTCAGCTTTTTATTGTCGCGTGCCCTTTTCGGTTTTTGTATTGTATTTCGCCGACGATCGTGACGGAATATATACACTATATAATGTGTATATGTATGTAGTATACTCTTAGTTTTTTTTTTGGGCTGTTTTCACAGTGGGCGGTGCAGTCGCAGTTGAAAGCTCGAGCGGTACTAACTGCCGTCCTCAGTTTTTTACCCTATTTTGTAGGTTTTAATGCAGTCGTTGCTCTGTCGCCGCTCAGTCGCTGCCACCGCTAGCAGTGGCGAAGCAGAGCGGCAAAGAAGAAACACACATAAATTTCCTGATACTCAAATTCGCTTTTCATCAGTTATCTCTCGCTGGACGCGCTTTGCTCATTATTCGCATTTATGCTTTCGCCGCCGCGGCCGCTGCAAAAGTGCACTCAACACCGATCGTGCCCTCTCTTTCCCACTCTTATCGGTGCGCGGGCGGCTTAACCCGAGCAGCATCGCACCTCGCTCCCTTCCCCACACAGCCAAGGTGCGGGTGGTTCATGTTTCTTCATTTTCGGCTTTGTCGAGTGGCCTCTATATGCCGCTCTCTCAGTGTTTACTTTTCCACTCTCTTATCAATTGTTACTGTTATTGTTGTTGCTGCTCCTGGCGTTGGCTTATTTGCACTTCTTTCAATTACTCTTGATTTATCACATTTGACAGTTGTTCTCCGATGCTTTTGATCTTGCGCTGCGCTACACAGGGCTTTGTGGGGAGTTTGGATTAAGCTTTGGTTCGATTTGCAAATAATTTTCTTAAGTTACTTTTCATTTTGTATTATTGCGTTTTCTGTGATTCTCAACTGCCTATTATGAATATTAGTAAAATTCTAATTTACGTATAATAATATAAAAACAAATAATAATTTAATTTTAAAACATATAAATATCCACTGATACAAATAAATAAGAGAAGTACATATGTAACACACAACAGTTAATTTTATTTTTAGCAGTCCCAAAAAACTGGACCCAGCTACATAAGTCTTCCAAGTAACACTCTTCCCCAATTAAAATCTCCCAATAAAAACTTTAATATCCGCATAAAATAATGAACTTTAATCCGACACGGTATAGTTCCCAATTATAAGTTCTATTTTAAGCCACAACCCGATACAATTTTCATCAATTTGTTCCGCTCGTTTTAAACGATTTTATGACACGAGATGAGCCCCGAACCCGAGCCGTTTTTCATATTATTTGGTATTCTATATAGCATGTACATATATACATATGTATTTTCTGCAATTTGGCGAGGAATCAGCTGCTGGCTTCAGGCCCAATTATTCTGTTAAGGAGCCCGCGAATTATGAAATAGCCTGCCTAAATTGATGGCGTATTCAGCGAGTGCTGCTGCGCAAGACCTTGGAGTTCAAGGGTGCCTTCAATTCGCATGCAAATTTCGTGAACGCGCCTGACAAGGAATTGAGCGAAATCCGAAACCAGCCCCCACGTGATGCCAAATTCAAATAGTCACTATGTGCTATATTCTACTATAGCCTGGTAATTGAAAGGCACCCAGGGGAGCTGGCGCCGTATCAGCGCCTGTCAGAATTTCTGGCAGACGCATATCACCCAAAAAATGGAACGAAACGAAATATATTTGCCAAATAAGCAGAAAATATTTTAAGCTGCAAGTTTTTTAAGGTACCCTTTAAGCGAGGAACTAAGGGGTATATTGTATTTATGTAAAGTTATAGTATAGAAATACAAAATATAAGAAAACAATCTCATCGATACATTGGTTGTAGATCTTTATATCTTTTCGTCATACTAATAAATGGTGAAAATCTATTAAATTTAATAACTATATCTTATCAGAGAGAGAAATATATCTTTTAAAATATAAATAAATATTGTTCTTTAGATTTCTGACAACTTAAGCCTCATAAAAGCTTGGTTACCTTTTAATTACTGTATTATTTTAATAATATTTAGTTCAACGTACTAATATCCAAAGATAATGTTCCCTAAAATAAAACATAAAATATATAATATTAGCTTATGATTCTCTAATACACCTCCAAAGCAATACAAGTATTTTGCAACACTGCTCATAATACTACATACTACATAATACTTTTGCAACACTGCTCATAATACCAGGTAAATTTACGTCGTAACACTCCTCCATACATGTACATCTTTCTTGGTTCATTTTTCTGCCAACTCACCAGAATCCACCTGGAAAAGCTGACAAGCTAACTAGCTGACTCACTGACGTCACAGGTGTGCTTGCGACCAGCTTGCATAATGCGCCCAAGTAATGTAATACTCTTCTTCGGCCAATAGATTAGAAATCCAGCTCGTTGAGGGACAGAGCCAAAGTTGTTATCCGACACCGTTGGCGGCCACCTCTAATGATAGCCATTTCACAGCTCTGGCTAATGAAAAAGGTCTCGAAGCATGAACTGGATGGTGGGGGGGATTGGGGGTATGGAACATGGCCCACATCGCCCATGTTGACCCAAGCTGTCCGGCTGGTGCCACAAGTGTTTGCGTGGCAGACTGAAATGCAATTTAATTTGAAACGAGACTGCGATCTCGGGTATCGCATTACGTCGTGGCATTGAAAATGGAGTATAAATCGAAGGGGAATTGAATAAGGCATTTGGCAGTATTTAACGTAATGTGCACACCTCTGGAAACGAACAAACCAGTCGATGGGGCACGCCCCGTCTGAGCTGATTGGGTTTATCTGCTTTTTGCGAACTCTATTCAACCTGACAATTGGCTATACTGGCCGCACATTTTGATAGGTAACAGAATGGGAAGTACATTAGGAGAAATTAAATTTATATCAGGGTGGATTTCAGCTTTAACAAGACTAGACTATGAAAAATAAAGTCTTTCCTTAGGGTTTATATTTACACTTTATTTATGAACCTTATTCCGAATCTATTAAAAAACTATCAAGACACTTTATTTATATTAATATCCTCATATACACATAAATTTAAGAACTTAGAACTCTTGCCCTCCATATTTCCATCCAATAAAAAACCATTCAGGGTCATGATAATTAAGCAAAGATTTTCATCTGGCTCGCTCAATCTTCATCGTCTGATAAAAATAAATATCTAAAAATACTCTTGTCCACTTGTATATATATTTCCCAAAGATATAATATATAAGCTCAGGCAGAGTGTGAGCGAAACATTTGAAAGTGCACGCACTTTGTCCATTTGAAAAATTAAATGAACACGCGCTCATCAAACGGCTTTGCTCTTGTGCCGGGATATACAATATTAAATCAAGTCAAACTTAAGCTTAAGTAAGCCGCACTCGCAGATATAGAACACACCCACATGTTGAGCCAAAAATTGAGAATCGAGAGTGGAGCGTGAAGAGAGATGTGTGTCTATATATATGGGTCATTGTGCGACATCGTTGATAACGAAATTACAGTCCCGAAAAAAAAAAAACGTAATTTCATCCAGTCGGTCAGTCGGTTCTTAGTCCATTTTAACTTTCCTTCGGTTCTATGTCTATGCAGAGAGAAAAATTAGCTATGAATTCTATCAGCAGAAGGTTATTTTAAATTATATTAATATGAGAAATAACAGAGTTTATTTAAATAATATATCAAAGTTAATAAGGTAGGTCAGATCTTCTAAAGCTATTAATTACACAGTTTAAACCTAAAAAAATAAGTATTTTCAAGACTAAAAGGCTGCCTCTGACTATACAATACCCAAACTTGACTCTTTATAATAATATTGCATACTCTCAGGCGACTCCATATTAAAGAACATCATCAAATGCAACTAATACGCCTTAAGATACTCATTATATGACTTTAAATTATGATATGTTCCTGGCACATGTTCAGTTTTAAGTTTTAGAAATTACTACATAGTTTCCCCATATTTTTCCGACATTTTCTCACAGTGCAGCCTCTTCCCGTTCTCGTTTCGCTGGCGGGGCATGTCATTCATGTGGCGCTTTCAGCGCGACACGCTTCATTAATTTTGAGAAAATTGAAAGCCTGAAACCGCGCAGCATTCAGCACTCAGCACTCGGCGTTCGACACTCGTGTCGTGTCTCATGTGAGCGACTTTTAAAGTTTATTTTTAAATCGCACCGTCGAGGAGAGGAGAAGGAGGAGGAGGAGGGCGAAAGGCCTCGATTAGCAAGTTAAATCTTTCGCCGGCAGTAACTTTCAGCTGCGAAAAATGCAAGTTAATTAATTGAGAAACGCGCACAGGCAGCCAGTCCAGGCAGTGAGTGAGTGACACGTTCCAATTGCCAATTGCCACCTCTGGAGTGGCAAAGAGAGTAGCAAATGGCTCACGTTCCCAGTGGCTCCTCCATACTCACACGTTCCGAACATAAATCGAACAGTGACTGTGAAAAACCAAGGGCAGGGCTAAGTAGTGGGTGGATTCTATACCCAGAATAATTGCTCAACTTGCAGCCGGGTTGTAGTATGCAAATAGCTGGCATAACCGGCATACATTTGCATTTTTAATTTGCACATACCCATAGTGAACAAATCAAACTGCAGTTATATAGAATATTTGATTTAAACATGCAACTTGCAATCTGTTCATTATTATGCGGATTACGAGGTATTTTTTACATTAATTTGCTTCATTATAGTATTTTTATTTATAGAAATTGCATAGTGTGTTGGGTTTGATTGAATTTTTTGTTTTTAGAATGAATCTCAATGAGTTTAAGCTTTGTTTTATGACAAATATCTCCAACTGGCTATTTAATGATGCAAGAAATATTTATAGTGATTTAAGATTTAATATTAGAGATAAAACAGGTTTTAAAGTCACTTTTAAAGATATTTTAAGTTAGTGAATTCTTTAATATCTAAACTAACAACTGGTATATGCCAGAAATAATTAATTTAATTGGTCCTTGAACTTTCACTGACACTTAAAAGGTTTCTTTACCTAAACAGACATTACATAGACTCCCTTTAAAATAACTGTGGCAATGTATATTTGAATTATTCTTTAATTTTCTACTTTTGCCAAAATAATTATACCTAACAAGCCATAAAATCGTATAATTTTATGTCTTGTCTTCCTACCCCAGTTCTTGCTCTGTCATTCCATCCTGACCTTTCCTTTTGAGCCTCAATCAGGACTCGGAACAAAGTCGTGTCAGCTGCAGTGCCCTAACCCAATTTTGGGGCATTAAATGTTTTAATTATTCATGTGCCATGTTTATGGCACTCGCTGTCGCCGGCACTCGTTCACACACACACACATCGCACATCGCACATGGCACATCCTGGCGAAGGCACATAATCACATTTTGAATGTGCTTGGAACAATGCAGGATTCGGGCTAGCACTTGGCCAGTGACCTTGGCTGCGTGGACGTGGAGGTCGTCGCCGCAATTCGCGTTATGTGCAAGAATTTTCACTTTCACTTGCGGCTGACCCACATTTTTAGTTGAAAACGCCGGCCAGTCAACGCGGCGGATGAGCGATGAGGCACCGCTGAAATTAAGCATACGCCCAGTGGCTCCTATTAGGTCAACATTTGTCTACGAAAAAAAAAAACAAGTAAAAATAGAAGCCGGACAAACAAATTGAAAATTAATTGCAGAATAATTTCGGAAAGTTTTCGTTTTCTGTTGACTCTGAGCCGGCGGGCAATTGGTCAAACAAATTAATTAGTATTTGTCTTAGTAGCTCTTCTTTTTCCCAACCAAAAGAAATATATATCAAGAAAAAAAAAAGTGGAATGCCAGGCACGTTGTCAGGACACTTTTAGGACCCAACGGCACGCCTCACTTGGCAGCCCGATTGATGGATGGATGGATGGATGGATTTCCCCGAATGCCTATACCTGATTCAATAGGCAAAAGAATAATATGTCTGCCTAAGGCGGTCCTTTCAAATTCAATGAAGTGCTCGTTGCTGCCTCAATATTGAAACATTAATGGCAACGGAAACAGGATTCCCCACATTTGTCCTTTTGTTTGGCCCGAACGGAAATTAAATGTCTGACATTAATTTCTCTCTTGTTTTTCTCGTTTTTACCCCCAGTCAACACATGTTGCTGCCAGGGCAAAATTGGTCTCGCACGAAGCTTCGGTTTTTATGTTTATGTTTATGTTATGTGGTCGAGACGGGGCTCCATCCGGCATCATCTCCTTCTCTTGAAGGCACGTGCCTTAGCTGAAGACCATATAAACATATAGAATATACGGGAATGGTTAGTGTTCTGCATTAACAGATGTAAGGCAAAACAGGTCTCGGCCCATGAACTTTGGCATATTCGGCGAAGAAATCGCAATCTGGTAATGGTAAAAGGCTCAAAGGGAAAGTGTAACTGAAATTGAAACACACACGTCCTACATCTAGCAGTTAATAACCACAGTAAAAAAATACTACTTCTTCTTCTATTTATTGTATTGTTTTTACTTTTCTTGTTTTTTCCTTTTACTTTTAATCTCTTTGCGCCGAGTTACAAAAGAAGATATGACAGTCCTTTTTGTTTTCATCAAAAATAGTATTTAAAATAAATTTGTAAGCCTCTTATGGTTGGTCTTTGCCTAAACTTGTCTTTGATGTTCATTTATTGTGCCATTGTCCTAACCTTTTCTGTCTGCCACTTTTAATGATAAAAGAGAGACTTCAAATGTCCTTAATTAATGGCCTTCTGAAATAAATATTTTAGAATATATTTCCAAGCTGATTTGTATGCCAAAAAATGTATTTTTCTTGGAAATATTAATTCTCTGATTTAATTTACAATCTCCTTACTTTATGTGTTTATTTTGCCCGTCCCGTCCTCCCTTTTTGACTTACTTTGGCTGTGGAAACTTGTCGCTCTTGGTGGACGCCTGCCGGTGTGGCCACAGGCGCTTGCTCACCTTCACCCGCATCTTGAAGGGCCAAATGTCCTTGCGCTTCCGATGGACGCTGCCACTCCCACTGCCACTCCTGCGGCGCCGCGATATTGTGGATGCGGCACTGTGACCCACTGTGCCGGGTGCCGTCGTCGTCGTCTTGCTGTTATTGTTGTGATTGGACTGGGGAGCTGGCGGCTCAACTGGCGGCGACGGCGGCGGATGAACCCGAGTGGGCGCAATTTTGACGGGTTTATCAGGGAGCGTGTTAAATTAATTAATTAAATTAAGCAGCTGACGTGGCTTGGTGATGAACAACACTTCACACGATTCGTTATTTAAGTTTCAGTTTGATTAGCTTGAACCCTTATAGATCTATTAATACTACTTATTATCGCAAATCACAAGAAAATGTATTTTGGGAACGAACGGGTTCGGGTTCAGGTTCAGGTTTAGGCCTTTCTCTTGTACATTTTGATGTAGTTTAGGCTTTTGTGCCGTCGCTTCATATGATCGAATCACGCATACGCAGTGGTGGCTGCTAAAGGAAAATATATATGTATATATTATATATTGATACGTGAGCATAAATAACAGCTGCTTTCCCTGGAAGTTCACGGTTGCGTCACGCAGACTGGCATTAATTATTCAGCGTCCCGAACTCGGACTTTGACCAAAATAGTCGTGGCCTGACCAAAAAAAATAACCTAATTGGGAATCAATATTCATTTAGTTTTGGGATGTCCTCGATTCCGCCATCAAATCAACCAAAATCAAATGGCACATCAAAAAGGACGAGGTCATCATCAGCGGTTTTTATCAGTTGATTTTCGATGTGTGTCCTGCGTGCGTGTGTGTCTCTATTAAGTTCCATTTAATTATGGTCTTTGCTACTAATTAGTTTGGAGGCTACCCATCCAACCATTAAACAATTTAGCCGGGCGCCGCATAATTAAAAAGGAACGCACTCACGGCCCCGAAAACCATTTCAAATTATGGCTGGCCATCTGGAGAGACTTGCCAAAAAATACGGGTCAAAATGCAAAACAGACACGTGTGTCCTGCGACCCATTTGCCTGGATTTAGTCCGCAACAAAAATATATGGGAGGAAAAGGGAGAAATACAGCATGGAAATGTTGCCGAAAATATCCTGTGCGATAAGCGGAAATTGCTTTCAAAGATATGTCATCGTTTAGGGGCAAGATATATTTATATATGTTTGGCAAGAGAAATGTTTTAGCAAGGTGGATAAGCCAGCTGGTAAAGAGGGGGAAAATATATATATAAATTTATAGATTTCAGTAAATAGGGGAAGACTTTCCCATTTATTAGAGATACGCTGACAGAGGCTTTTCTCATTTTTCTTTAAAAGGTTTTAGTTTAGTTTTTAAGTCAGCAATAAGTTTAAATAAAATTTTAATAGGCCTATAAATCTTATGTCTGCTTCCCTAATACGGTTTTAATAACCCTTCAACATTTTACAAAGTCCTTGTTCCAACTTTACACACTTGTTAGCCCCTTTTCCACATTTTATTCACACATCCTGTCGCTTAATTTTCATTATCTTTTCATGTTATCCTTGCTCTAATTACTAATTGATTACACTCTGCCAACAAAATAACTCAAAGAAAACATAACGGAGGGACTTTACTGAAAAACTTTATGCCTCCCCAAAAAATCCTTTGGCAAATTAACGCCGAAAAAGTTTGTTCTTTCTCCAAAACCCTCTGGCAATCACTTAAAATATATTTGAGTTTTCGTTAAAAGCCAACAAGAGTGGTAGCCGGAGCTACTTCTCATAAATGTTGTTTTCAATCATATTTCTGCAAAAGTTATTCGTCCTTCGGGCGATGGAAATGTGACGGAAAGGCTAGGTTTTGTTCGGGACTCGCATGAATATTTAAAATGAGTGTTGTTGGCCCAAAGTTTGATAAAGCTTTAAAACCGAACAAAAAAACAAAACTAATATAAAAGCTAGACACGTATGGCTGGCATTGCCTACTTTTGTGGGCTTCTGCTTTGGAATTATTTTCTGTTTTCGTTTTCATTTTCCATCAGGATGATGATGATGATGTTATACCGACGATTCAATTTGTCCTGGCTAATATATATTACTTATTTGCGTGGCCTGTCAGGACTCAATTATTGATTGGCCTGGGTGCGACCGCGAATGCCAGTATCATTCATAAATTATGAAATATTTGCCAGCCAGTGATATACTCGTACATAGGCCTCGCAGGCGGATAGCTTGAAGGTTTTTAATCACGCCTCTGTAAACAGCAGGTGTGAGGCACCTGTCTCTGTTCCCATGTTTGAGGGAATCCTGCGGTCAATTTGTATATATCCTGGCAATGCAGTCACCAGACGCCGCCAACCAATTACTCAGCAAAGTCAGAAGCCGACTAATTACCAGCGCTTAATGCCAAGGAATTGCGCCCCTAATGAGCAGAATTATCCTGGGCCAGTCGCAGAGAATTAAATAAAATAAGAGGTAATAGGAGACTCGAAATAGGATAAGGAACAAAGGAAGAATTTCCATAATTAAATGTGCTCTTATCCCTCGCATCTTCGCAAACGCGTGAACTTCAAGGTGAAAAATTCTTAACTCGCTAAGCTCACTTTAAGTTTTCTTTTATTTCGGTTTTTTTTTAAATTTATTTTAGTTCGCACGCGTTCTTTGTGATTTGGTTTATCTTTCGGTTTATTTAAACTATTATTTATTTGTATTTCTCTCTATTGTTTGACACACAGAAGCTCGACGACGAACGATAGCGATTGAATAAAACCGGACAAAGTAGCACGTCCGTTTCGAGCGAAAGTTGTAAACCGAATAAATCTGCGGGCTCGTCGCCGCGTTCCAAGTTACTTTTCTGCCGGTTACTGCCGATGTCCGATGCCCGATGACGCCGCTATAGTATATATATATATATGTGTGTATATATACTGGCATAGCTGATACTGATACTTCGTGCGTCGCCGCTGTCGCAGCTGTTTTCGGTTGAATGGGGCGGCGCGCATTGAAAGCGGCTTCAATTGAATGGAATTCAAAAGCTTTCAATAGCTGTTGAATGCCGTTAGTCTTTTTTTTTTTTTGGTTAGAACCTTGCCTTGGAATTGGTTGTATTCCAGTGGCCAACAACTTGAACTTGTCGGCTTTTGAAGTGTTTCAATTTTAAAAGGCATAAACAAATATTTTGGTTGCGTGTTTTGTTTCATAAAATAAACTAGGTCACTTTTTCTTTGGGGGGTAATTATTATAATTCTTATAATTAATTCTTTCCAGTAAACTTTTATTTTTTTATACTTAATAAGAGCAACAAGTAATATTTAAATGTTTTAAAAGGCAACACAGATTAGTCTTTCCTTTCTGGCAGTTTTCTTTAACATTTGCAATAATAATATTTATTTTTTAGACACAGAAACATATAATTGAGCCTATTTAGTGGTACATATCTATAAGTCTATTTCTATAAAACATATTATATAAAATACTAAGCCATTCCATGAGTAAGTGATAAAAATCCATAGTTATTTGTTCTATAATGAACCATTAGAGAAGTTGAAATATATACAGATAATGCAACAAAGTTTATGTATTATATATAAATTAAAATATTCTTTAAAATGCTCTTAAATATTTCCTAATAATTAAAATTTTACAAATTCAGTTGAATTATATCCCTAAGCTATTGTTTTTATGAAATGCAAACAACTTTGAAATTATTACTCATACTTTTCAGCCTAAAATGCTCAGTTAAACTTGTTCCACCATTTATTGATGCGCTAATTACCCAACATCTAATCATTTGTTTACTTCAGCTTAGGCTTAATCATTATCTAAGGCGAACATAATGCTTAATCAACAGATTTATGGTTGTTTTTCATTTTCAGTGTTGCTTCCAGCATCAAAGCAATTAACACGAATTTAAGGCACTTGTCATACGAGAAGTTAAAAATAGTTAAGTAAGTCTAGCGAGAATCTCTTCTTGCGACTGACTTCCTCAAACCAAAGAAAGTGAAATTCTGCAAAAGAAAAAAATCAAGAACGGAGGCTTTATCAAATTTAAGAGCCGGCCATGTGTTTATTTATAGGCCAAACATGATAAGTCCCCGTGGAGACTGGGCCCACGCTCGTGCTCTCATTTGCATGGGCTTCGTGGGCACAAAAGGCGAATTATTTAACAAGCCGTCTCAATTTTCTCGATTTCATCGCATTTTCAGTAAGGCAGAATCACAGCTGCCACTGACAATGAAACACGGCGAATAAACACACATAAACTCGACTAAATGTGAACTCGTGTGGACATTAGTTCTTGTCACGAGCGTTTGACATTTGAGCGGCTTTCGAGCTCCGCACTTACGCTCTTTTATTTTGCAATTTTCCTCACCCACATTCAATGGAATTGAATGAATGATAATAATAATGATAATGCTGATGAAGTGAGAGACGCAATACCAGTTTTCAGTTCGTTCTCTGTGTGGGTTTTTCCAATAATACAATTTTTGCATTCGAACAAGGTCTCAGCGCGAATGAAAGGTGCAGCTCAATGTGAGAACTTTATTAGAAATTGCAAAATGTTATGAGGTTGTTGAAGGATTATCTACGTTATAGCATATACTAGTTAAGAGGATAATTCTTTTATTATTTTTTTAGTTAGGAGAATATTCCTTTTTTAATACTTCTTAAATTAAGAGCTTTGACAACACTAGTTTTCTTGTCTTATTTATTTATCAATACAAGAAGAAGATAGAAATATGTAGTTATAGGTATTTTATAATTTTTTTTAAATAAATATTTAAACCATGTTCCTGGCCCACAGAAATTATTTATCCATTTAGAATAGACTCCTTTTCAAAGCCAAACAACTTAGCCGCTTTAATATTCCTTTCTCCGCTAACCCATTACTAAGTAAATCCCATAAAGCCCATATAATAATAGTCTATACATAATTCATTCCCACTCAATTGTGCCAGGGCAAGGTTGGCCCCCCCTCAGGAACCTACACACACAACACACACTATATACATATTGTACATATAAGTAGATGCAATCCGGAACTTTTACAGCCCCTAAGCTCATCCCTGGCAACAACACAAAAGTATTTACAGTTTGACAGAGAAAAGTCGGCGTGGAAAACCCCCATTTACAGGGGAATAAAAGGAGGTATTGCTTATACATATGTGTGTGTGTTTTACCTCCCATCACTGGAACTATGAGCCACCACAGTGTTTCCGCAAACTACACACTTGTGGTCTAAGTTGAGACGCGAACATGTCATCATAGCATCAGGGAACTTGGGTTTAATGTTCCTCCTGGCCAGTGTTTAGGTTCTGTGTGTCAACACAAATTTTCCCTGATGTGCGCCAGGAGGTTCCAACTAATGGCTCTTAACCAGTTTAGTTGTCAATGCCAAGGCCTTTACTTGCAAGTGGTGGCCATAAACCATATGGCAATTGGAAAAAGGCAATTATCTATGGATTGTACGTACTTAAATGCCATAATTGATGGCTCTTTATCAGCCACTTCTATAATGCAAATTTAATGGGAATTGTGGAATTTCTTAAGCCACAATTGATTCAACGACCGACTCTGCTCAGTGTGAGTTAATAAAAAATAATTATGTAAATAACGAGTGCATATATAATTAGGTATGCCTTCAGGTCGGGTTTGTCATCAACCTGTCTGCGAACGTACAGGGTGTTCGGAAAGGGTTTCAATTAGAGAAATTACAAAGTAAAACAAAAGAAAAAATAATAATAATATGTACAAAAATGTCTTAGAAATATATTTAGCATGTAAGTAATTAGGTACTTTTTTCAGTCACCATCATTACTTACTTAAGAAAGTTGTTATTTTTTGTAAGCGAAATATATCTTTCCACATATTTTATGTTTAAGAATGGTTTTGAATAATATTTTCTTCAGCAATTAAAAGCTTAAAGCTATCTTGATAAATATATTTGATGGTAGAGAATTATTCCTAAACAAATTCTACATATTAATAACCCTATAAACTACAATCTAACTATAACTACGTTGTAATCCACTCTCAGACTCGGTGACTTACGATCTCAAGTTTTCCCTTTAATTGTTAATTAACAAAGCGGAACTTTTAATTGAGGACCAACTGTGTGTGTAGTTTTTATTTCATTTCGTTTCGCAGAGCTTTCCACTCCACTGATAACAGCCAGAGCTATGTATTTGTGTGTGGGATTTGTTTATAGGCCCCATTAATTATGGAGCAGATGAGAGGCGATGAAAACTACATAGCTCGGATGTCTCGATATCACGAACAGCTGCCGCGGAGGCTGCCGGAAATCAAGTACTATAAATATAATCAATATAATGCAATGCAGGTCCATTGTTTATTAATAATATTCCCGCAGTTCCTTTGTACTTTTGCTAATTTAGACACGTGTGTCCATGGCATCAGAGTATTGATTATTATCGCACAACCTGTATATCGGATGGTATTTCCCCGAAGCAATTTGCTAAGACAAAAGCAGGGAATAAGCTTTGAGAATACTTAGGTTCCTGGAAAGCTGGATCTCGGGTTTAGTTTACTTATTATGAATGCCGCTGGCATTTTGCCATTTTTACCACATTTTTAGCATGAAAAATATAAGACGTACATATTCCCCGTCGAGACGAAAACATGGAAATATTAATTATCGTTTTATTTAGAATAAATTTTAGATTGTGTCTGCCATTTACTAATTATTCAAGCTTTATGGATATTAATGCTTGCCTAAAACTCGCAAATCTATTGACAAAACATCAAAAAAATTCAAGACTTTGTCAAAACAAAATCTTATTTACTTAAATTTTCCATTTATTTCCATCTGTACTTGGTATTAAATAATTTCATGGGGGGAAATGCAACGTAATTTCTCAGCTGGATATGTCATGTATTTTTTATTCGCCTTCAAAATACACACAATGTTTGACCAACTAAAACAAATCAATTGTAATCAATCCAAACAGAGGGGCACAGCTGCGGCATTTCCCAGCGACTTAAGTTCCATAAAATGTTCGCAAATTGATTTCTTTTGAAAGACAAACAGAAAGCGAGGACCGATGGACCGTTATTAAGGGGCTTAGCGAGACATAAAAAGGAAAAGTTTTTCTCCGAAAACCACAATTAAATGTCAGGCGGTGGAAAATAAGTTGTGCTAATGAGAAAACGAAACAAATATAAACAACGCACACTTGGCATGCCCCCCGGTGCGTATACGTAATATGGAAATATGCTGACAGAGCGTATACGTACTTTTTGCTGCGATGCTTGGCACTGATATGCAGCCAGCTGATAATCTCCTGGAGCTTCGACTGTCGCTCCTCGTCCTCGTCTTCATCCTGGTCATTATCCTCGTCGCCTGGCGCCTCCCCAACCGCATGCAGGTGATAGGGATCATGGGTATGGTCGGTTATCATAAAGGTGGGCTTGCTATAACCGTATGGCGAAGACATTTCACACTCACTGTTATGCACACAGTACACACACACAACAAAACTTAAGACCCTGAGGTCTTGTCACATCTTTATTGGCCTTCGGGGCGAGAGGCAGACACTTAGTCTAAGCCAATTTCCAATTTTCACTCGACTCCTTGGGGCGAATTAATTAAAATTCCGTCTTTCCCATTTCGCGTCCGAGCGATATATTCTTTTTAGCTGCCTGCTTGGCTTTCCCTCTCGCGGCTGCCATAAAACTGCTGGCAGTCGGTCGCCTCTCCACATGGTCGTTGGCTCTCCTCTTCCGGATTTCCCTCTTGGCCAACTTAAAATACCATTTACCTATGGAACGACGGCATGGAAAGCGCAGCAGCAGCAGCGAAAATCCCTTGTTGCTATTCTATTTTGTCTTGTGCTCATTTATTGACCAGCGTTTGTCTTTCCATTCTAGTATATAGCTTTATAGCTACCCACATATATAGAATATATCTACAGGCGGATCTGGTGCTCAGCATTGAACTTGGCGATGGTCAGTCTCAAGTATTATTTATGGCTGTTTATGTTTTGTCTTCCTAGGTGCAATGGAAAATATAAGATATAAGGTACATGGAAATTACGAAATTACTAGGTTTCACTACTGATTAACAACATAGTATATTTAAAAACAAGATTAGAGAATATTTAAATGAATAATATATGTCTATAAATACTTTAAAACACTTAATTTATGAAGAATATTTTATAGATAATGTTAAAACTATTTTTATTAGTCTAATTTAACTAAATTCTTTCATTTTAAATAAGTTATTCTCTCTAAATCTAATATTCCACATATTTATCTCTATGGTTTCGTGTAAATTTCTAACAAATTTAACCACTTTTACCTCCGACAATAAATTCTAAAATTAGTCCACTGAAAAACACGACACTACACCCAACATGCGACCTTGGGGCGACCCTCCAAAAATCTATTTCGCTGCGATCAGTCCAGCGTAAAAGTTTATAAACCGTAAGAAAATGCATATGGGCTTTCATATTGCTTGTATATAATTTTATATATATTTATTTTATACAGAAAACACACACCGAGAGTCGAATGTAAAAGGGCAAAAACAACAACGAACTTGAGGTGAAGAAACATAGTTTTCATTATAGATAATTCATCGATATATATTTATTTATAGATATTTATAGATATCAATGCCATTCAAAGACAATGTGGGCCACCAGCAGATAGACAGTCATCAGGGTGATCTGTCCCAGCATCATGGGAAACACAGTGCGCAGATATCGGGTAAAGGAGAGCTTATAGCCATGCTGTTCCGCTATTCCCGCTGCAATGACATTGGCCGATGCCCCATACAAGGTGCCATTACCGCCCATCGATGCTCCCAGGGTTAGGGCCCATATCAGCGGCTGAAGGGGCAAGCCCAGCGATGGCTTCGCCACCAGCGAGGTCACCAGCTTCACCATCATAGCCGTCACCGGAATGCTGTCCAAAATAGACGAGGCCAGGGCCGACATCCACAGGATCATAAAGATAGCCATGGCTAGGCGGTTCTGTAAGCTAACCGAGAGGATGACATGCTCGGTGAGCTCGCCGATGCAGGCGAAGATCCCCAACCGCTCCACGCACTCCATCATCACGAACATGGCGGCGAAGAAGAGCAGCGTTGTCCATTCGATGCGATGCATCAGGTGCTCCATATCATCGCGATTCAGGATGATCAGCAGCAGGATTACGCCCAGCAAGGCCACCCAGCCCAGGGGTAGGGTCCGCCAGTGCGGCACGGACTGAATGAAGAAGCAGACGATGACAAAGATCAGGGCTCCGGCAGACTGGAAGAGCAGCGGTTTGTTCTTGATGGGATACTGCAATGGAATGGGTTATATCAGATCTTATTTCTTGGTTATTCTTGGTACCTTCTGCTTGAGCTCATCTAGAGTATGGGTGTAGACCTCTGAGGAGCCCACGCCCTTCTGCAACCGCCGGAGGTTCCTGTTCAGCGCCTTGACTTTTCCCTGGAGTGTTCCTCTGACCAACTGGGCATCCTTGGAGCAGGACGCCACCGCATTGAGGGCCCGCTGCCACACCTTGATCTCCCGCCTCAGCTCACTCATCTCCTTGGGCTCGTTGAGGCGCAGGGCATCGATGTTGTGGTAGAAGAGACGCAGATACACACAGCTCTGGACAACGGCCAGCAGGACGCCCGGGAAGGTGTGGGCCACAAAGGTCAAGAAGGTGACGTCCTTAAAATAGCAAGGAAATCATATAAAATACCTAAAGAAGATCCTATTCAGATCCTAAATCAACTTACACTCTCCACAATAAAGTGATTGGTGCTGACTATAATGCTGATGGGATCTCCGATCGGGGTCAAAGCTCCTCCGATATTGGCGTGCACTATAATGCCCATAACCACGGGCAGCGGATCCAGCTGCATTACCTCGCACAGCCTTATGGCCACCGGGGTGAGCAGGAGCACAGTGGTCATGTTGTCCAGAACACTGGACACCAGGCAGGTGACCAAACAGAGACTGTATATCATGGGCCAGATCTTGCCGCCGGAGATCTCGAAGCAAAACACGGCCAGATAGTCAAAGACACCGGTCTCTGTCAGTATCAGAATGATGAGCATCATGCAGAAGAGCAGGGTAAGCAGCTCCATGTCCATCCACTGGATAATCTCATCCATATTGGGACGATCTGAGGGCGATTATAAAAATATCAATTAATTAAAGATAAGTTTTCAAGGATTATCCCTACCATTAAAGCAGGCAAGCGCCGTCACCGAAAGTATTGAGCAAATCATGGCCACAAATGGTCTCTCGAAGAGCTCCCACACCAGCAGGGCATAGAATATCAACAGGATCAGGCCGGCCAGAATGCTGCCCGTCCTCGCATTCACTATCAAGGGATTGTAGTTCAGGACTATGGCCAGATCCGTCTCCACGTCGCTAGAGATATGCAAGCGGAACTCGCTGTCCTTGTCGGCCAGTCTGTCACTCAGCTCCTCGGTCATCAGGTAGGTGCGATTACTGGCCACCGCCGGAGCACGTTCCAGCTCCTCTTCGGAGAGCAGCGGGAGGCGCCAGGCTGGAAGGACGTCCTGTGGGAAACACGGAAATATAATATAATTTTTGCTTTACATTTTAAGGTATTCAGAAGTCTCTGTTAGGTAAC
Organism: Drosophila parvula; assembly: GCA_018904695.1. NCBI lineage: Eukaryota > Metazoa > Arthropoda > Insecta > Diptera > Drosophilidae > Drosophila > Drosophila parvula. Next base: position 40,873 of record JAEIIG010032196.1, read on the forward strand.
ACCCACCTGAAACACCTTGGTGTGATTCTCACCGAGGTAAGCGGACACCTGCGGCTGCACAGTCAGAAATCCGAAGCTCTCAGTCTCATTTTCAGCGGCATTCAGCGTGGAGAGCTCCCTGAAAGCCCCATGGATCTTCAGGCGAAAGTCGCCAGTGGGTTTTTGCAGCAGCTTGAAAACTATACCAGAAAATGTTTACACATATTGAAAAATATTTTAAGTAAAATATTTATAATAAAACCTACACTTCCCCTGCTCGCCCTGCGGCACATCGATGGTTTTCTCCAGCAGATGCTTCTCTCCCACGGATATGAGCACCACGGCGGCCAGCAGCCAGAAGATGAGCAGGCCACCTCGCTTCCAGAGCTTGTCCCGCTGGCGCTGCTCCTTGGAACGCTTTGATTTGTGATGGAGGCGCCTTGCCTGGGTCTTGGCATTGCCAGGACCATTGGCTGCCTCGTGATCGGAATGGGTAGTGGCCTCATCATCGGTGGCATTCTCATCGCCAGGCCGATTCTTAATGTCGAGGAAATCGGAGCCGGCATAACTAGAACCGGGTTCATCCTGCAAGCGACCAAGGTTCTTCCTGTCCACCTCATTGTAACCATTGTAATCCTCCTCGTCGTCCTCGTCACTCGCTCCAGCAGACGAACCTACAAGTGGATTATTTGACATTTGAATAATTAATTAGCGAGGGCTTAGCTATACGTGTCTCGGTGGCCTCGAGTGTTTGACAGTTTATTGATTTGCCTGTCATGGATTTTTGTACATATGTACAGCGGGGGAAAAGCAATCAGAAATCAAGATTATGAACCTAAAATATGAGTCTACAGAGTAGGAGAAAGAGGAAGGCAAAGAAAATGGGAAAGCAGCAAAATATTTACTCAAGTTTGATAAAGGAAAAGTCTCTGAGATAACAAAGTTATTTTGGTGTCTCAAAATAACAAATAGCTCGTTGTGATTACAAGGGATTCAACATAATCTGCTTTAAAGAAATTTATACGGTATTATGTTTATATTTAATGGAATTTTATTAAGTGACATGACGTGCTTTTAAATTATTTATATTTCCATTTTTTTTTTATAATTTTTTTTAGATATTCCCCCTTCGAAACTCACCATGAATCCGCTCATTCTCCATTTGAAAGCTGGCCATGCTGGGATCATGTCGTATTTCGGCGGGCAGGGCACGCCATACCTGGAGGGATTGCTCAGTGACCTGGACCGCAGCCACCTGGTTGTGCTGGCAGCTATTCTTCGGACTGCGGTGGCGCATCTCAATGCTGCACTTGTCCCGGCCGGGGCTATCCGGCCGTAAACGAAACGTTTCCCGTAAACCCATGGTCCGGAAAAATCAGCGAAATGCGAAATGCGAAGAGCTAGATGTGAGCTGTGGGGGAGCGTGGGATATTCTCCAGATTCTGTTCGTTTTCACGGGAAAAAGCTAGAAAAGCGACCAGCAGCACACATCTTTGCCGCACACGAGGCACGAGGCGACTGAACGGAATCGGAATCTTTATGCCGAGTCCGAGTCCGAGTCCGAGGCGCAGCAGCTGCGGGGTTTCGGCTTCCATTCAGCCGCCGACGTTGCTTTCAATATTGAAAGTGAAACCATTGTCGCCGTTTTCCAGGATGGCGCAGGCGCCATATAATCACATTGCGGATTCCCTTGTTTTGCTCGCCCCATTCGCTGCTCCACAAAAAAAAAAAAAAACAATGCCGGCCAGAGTGGCAGTGGTGGGGTGCGGCCATCAACAAGTTTTGCATTTGGCACTGTCACGCCATGTTATTATTTATTCAAAAGTATTCACTCGACCCATTTATTTTTGTCTTGGATGCACTTAATTGCGCATACGACAGGGTGGCCTATAACAAATATAGTGAGGTGGTTATCATTACGATTTTGAGTGCAGTTTGCAACCTTAAAGTGAGCCTGAGATATAGTTGTTTAGAACCTGTAAAGGTCGTAGAATTATTTTTAAGTCATACCTGCTATAAATATGCTGATGCTATTTATTATTAAACAAATACTTATAAATAAACTGCGGGAAGCTACGATTTATTGCATACTTTTTGGTACAAAAGTATAATGCCATATCCGTTTATTTATAAAAAGAAGAAAATGGCAGTAACAATCCTTCTAAAAATAAGATACAAGTAGTGATATTCCAATTAACTTACTACTATCTTTTTTTACAATATATTTTTATTTTAAACAAAACCTTTGTCATGTTATTAGTTCTAAAAACAGAATTCGTATCCATTAAATAACAAATATACAAGGAAAAGTACATTTAAAGAGCTCTTTTAGATTCTCAATACTTAAATTAACATTTTATTATACGAATGTATCATTTGAAAACATTGATTTGAAATAAAAACATTCAGATAATTAAATTAAGAATAAGCAGGTTTATCTACATTTTATTTTTTTCGTTTAGTTTAGTTTATCTCATAATTCATAATCACAACAGCCGAACTAAATATGTATATTCTTTGCAAGTTCTTCGAATTCCGAATAGTTTATTGCCGTTGATTCCTGCCAATAATGAAGGTATTAATAGTCCTGGTTGGCTTAAGCTTAAAAGTTTAGAAGATTTAGCCCCTCCTCCCATTTATAAAGTCAATGTAATGTATGGTTATAATTTAAACTTAACACTGAGTTGTTTAAACATTATTATTTGAGCAAGAAACGTGCCAAAAACTGCTGTTTTAGTAAGCTTGCGCAAACGGACAACCTGACCCTGTTTGCATATTTTTATAAAAAGTTAAAGGCACTAAAGAAATATTTGCGCATCTGCTGGCAAGGGTTTGAGCAAACAGAATATCGGCGAAATTCAAAGGTATAAAAGCCGATCGCAGTAAATGGCGTAAAGCACTATGAGTGAAGCACTCAGTGCTGTGAAAAATAAAATGAAATTCACCCTGATTAGGATTTGTGGTAATTGGTATTCCATAGAGTGAAAATGCGTATATAAACTTCATTTTCTCCTTGCAGTAAGCATTTTGCTCATAGAGATCTTTGAGATAAATGGTGTGTTGGCGCAGGAAGCGCTTGTTGATGGTCCTGTAGAAGAATTTATACCCGGAGTCGGAGGAGATACCATTTGGAATCCAGATCCGATACAGCCAGACGACAGCATGTGTGAAGATGATCAGTGGACAACAACAACTTCACGGCCGAGACCCACACGGGCGCCAAGGACTACTACAACAACGACTACAATACGGCCTACGAGAAGAACTACAACCCCAACAACGACTACCACGCGTAGACCAAGAAGGACTACGACTCCGGAGCCCGATACGTCCACGGATACGCCTCCAGTCACCGATACATGCACCGACACTACGGACACGAGTACCGACTCGACAACTACATTAGCTACCCCAAAATGTTCTTGTATGTTAACGACTCCAAGTTCCACACTTCCTCCAGTTACAAGCACACCAACAACTGCTGCACCAACAACTGCTGCACCCACAACATCTGCACCAACGACCCAAAGATGCACAGCAGAACCCATAACAAACCCACCACATACTGATGCACCTACGACAGCCGCACCAACAACTGCTGCACCTACGACAGCCGCACCAACGACTCAAAGATGCACAGCAGAACCCATAACAAGTCCACCACATACTGATGCACCTACGACAGTC
>JAEIIG010032197.1:0-103122 GCA_018904695.1 Drosophila parvula
GTAATAACCGGACGAACGCTATAAGCGGAGTCGTTATAGCCGGATTCTACTGTATTTTGTGCCCCACAAAATCGCGGTACATCCCCAAAGGGGGATTTATGTGACCTGCAGGCGCCCATCTCAACCGCACTGGCTGCTAAGTCTGTTGCGGGTTGAGTGAGTGGTTCTGAAGGACGAACGCAAGATGAGATGCTGGTGAACCGCACTGGTTCAAGCACAGTTTCGGGCTTGTTCTCTTGCCACACACGCGCCGCCATTTTGCTGCTCCAGTCGTTTGGCTTTTATTGCCTTTGTCTTCGGCCCCACAACCGCCTCCCTGAAATGGGTGTTTCCACCATAAGTAGTTTCTAATGCACGGAAAGAAAAAGTTGTCTCCAACTCAGCACCATTGAGCTTCTGTGAGTAACCTCAAAGTTGATCAGAGGTCACCAGAAATCATAACATTAGTTCTGGCAATTCACATTACTTACATATTTGTACAAGTTGAGCATCTTAAACAGTTTATAAAAACCTTCAAGTAATATTCAAATGATCAATTTTACTTTTTTTCCATTATTGGTAAAGCGATTTGATATACGAGTATGTATGCTTGCTCTGACTAACAGACGCTTTTTTGGCTTCGGGTCTCTGTTCTCTTGGTGGGTCTGCAAATTTGATTTACTGTAATCGAAAACCGTTCTCGTGGCGGCGGCGTCCTTGAGCTCGTGATTTCTTGATTTTATGCATTTCGAAATGGCCACATGCCCAGATACCCCACATACTGTTGGCTTAGGAGCCATTGACCTCAAACGCCAAACGTTGGAGTTTGACAATTCAAACAAACGATTGAACAAAAAGGCGAAAATAAACTGTCTGTAGCAGCTGATGAAACCGGTAAGACATTTGTGCATTCATTATTATTTTTCGTTTGTGTTTTATCTGTTCTGTCGGTTAATGTGTGTCAGCAGTGTGCGGAGAAGCGGCCAACAGCTGATTGCGAAGTCGAAATCGACAAGTGACGGCCCAGAACCGGTTTCAATATGTCGCTTCGGCGAATTGTATCGCAACTGTGTTAATAATGATAATTGCTCCAAAGACGCTTTGTTAGTTTCTTGTTCTCACATTAGCACACAAAGACTTCATTAAATACCAAAATTGGTCTACGCAAATCATGCACATTTGCATAGAGCTCTGATTTATCTCTGAATTTATTGTGCACTTTCCACATATGTACGTACGAGTACATAGTAGGGAAAATCGTTAAATTGTCTCGTGTTCTATAGCAGACAATTTGCCTTAACACTCGAGACCCACATTGCTAATACCTACGGTACTAATTTTATTATTATTATCGGTTTGAAGATTTCCTAATACATAGTTTCATTACAGAAATATTAGAAATATACCTTCTTAATGCTTACGTCTAACACCTGCAAAGGTGCATTTAATTTATGGCTTTGCATGTTATAAGTGACAACTCCATTGCACTTCCATTTGCATTTCGTATGTGGAATTGCCTCAACCTTTCGTTTCGTTGTGACCTTCAGACGAGCTCAGCATGCAAAAGTTTCATTAATCGTGATAACTAAAGAACTCAGAACTCCTTGTGGGCATTTTCTTCTAGTCAACGTTCAATACCCTCATAGGTAGAGTATAACAAATATTTGCAGTCAAAATATAAGTAAAGGAAGGGTGTTTTGAATATGTAATCATTTCACATTAAAATATATTAAATAACTATTTTGTATATACATGTTATTTTATGGACAAGAAATTTTACGAACGTAATCATAGGGGAGAAGGTTCCTTCAGCGATTCCCCTTTATTATATAGGGGGGGGGGAGCGACTTAAAAATCATAAAAAATGTGATTAAATATGGCGCAATGGACAGCATAGGGGCTGTCTGGCAGTGAATGAAGAATTAAAATTAAAAACAAATTTATATTATATATATGTACATATGTAGTTCTACTACTGAATATAGATAAAATATATGTACATACATATGTATTTATATTCAAATTAAACCCTTTCAGTTGGCATTAGTCCCATTATTTTACATGCATATCTGGCATTCTGGATACATATTATTCGTTGAGCTGCATAAAATGTTAAGAGAAATTGAAGACATGCGACGGAATTAAATGATTTTCAACTGGTAAATTTCCACTGCGTCCGAAGAAAAAACAAGAACCATGGCCGCTGGTGGTGGTGGTGGTGGGAAGTGCGACGGAGCGATGGGAATACAAAACTCCGATACACAAACACACTGGCGGAAGCGAGACGCAGACATTGATTGAGTGAGATAGGGAGTGTTAGAGCGGACAGGGAAGTCGCAGCAGCATGTCAGTCCAAATTCGAACTCAAAGGGAGCAGCAACGCGCATCAGAGCTGCAGGAAGTGCAAGCGAGTCATTTCTTCAGTGATTATTGAACTAGTCAGCGCTGCTTTGTTTATTGGCCTCGCGGCGAGCGGAATGAGAGCGGGGAACAAACAAACAACTGACAAAGAAACGATATCGTTAAAACGCGTAAGTGGAGCAATTAGGAGCAACCAAAGTTCATTTATACCCAGCTGTCACACAAACAGCTCCAACGAGTGCCCCAAAACTTGGCAAAAACACGTAAACACCGCCTCACACACCCCGCTGTCCAAAAGTCACAGACTGCGTGACGCTAAACGCAAAATTTCACTTGGCAAATTTACAGCAAAGGGAAATTTTCGTAATTACATCATATGACCCATGAACGCCGATAGCGACCTTGCCCCTTCCAACCCTATGTCACCACATCTTGGGCAAAGGCCCTTGAGGACACTTATCCACGATTGGTGCCTGAAGTCACATCGCATCTACATACATAAGTAAATTTGTCAATCTGGCCTTAGCTACATATCTGAGTCTTTAAAAAGAAAAGTTTAATATTTTATCTCAAGCGATACCTTAATTCTCATTACGGAGAATCATTACGATTCCGATTGATGTAAAATTGCGCCAATTTAATTCAGATTCCAGTAGTTTCTAATTGGTGTAGATAGAATATCGAAATATTTATGAATCTCATATGAATAATGTATTACCTAAATATTAAAATGCATTACCTTTCAAAAATTCAGAATGAAATTCTATAACGGCAAGTCCGCAATTCATATTTGCTGATTTCTAATTTGCATTTTTTGCTTAGCGGTTTGCAATCAACCTTTTAGGTTGACCGTGGGAGCCCATGTCAAGAGCATTAGAAAGCCAGCCACAGCCTTGAAGTTGTTTGCACGCATAGCCAAATGTCCGTTTAATGCCAAAGTGCCCTTTTCAAAAACAACACAGGAACCACAATAACACCGTCAAAACGAGGGGTCCATTTATTTACGTATTTTTTTTCTCCACTTCACAAGAAACCGCATCTAATGTCATAAGGAATGCATGACGTCGCTTGTTAAAATTTGTTTTGCTATGTATTTGTATGTATATATACAAGTTTTTAAAATATATTTTGCTTCCGAAAATTATACCACACTCGCAAAACTTTAGTTTCCACCCTCGTATGAGAATAGAGAAGCAATGTAAAACGAAAAACAAAATATGCATAATAATAGAGTAAGGAATTATGCACAAAATAATTGTATCTCTGATAGCATCTCCCGTTTTCAAGTAGCGGTAAAAAAACAATAAAGTCATATTTTTCGAAAATGGATTACATATGTATACGTAATATATGCATAACATATTGATCGATAAGTGTGACCCGACTATAGGAGCTCACATACCTGTAAAAAAAAACTGCAGCTATTGCTGTCACTTGTTGTTGGCATCCTGTGTCCTGCAAAAGATAAATATAATATAAAACATAAAAGGACGCTTACATTCCCATGTCCACAGGGACACCCGTTTGTATGTGAGACTGTGTGCCTGCACTTGATAAGTGGACCTTTCCACCTTTGTAACTTTTGCCGTGGCTTTCTTGACAGGTTTTTAAGTGATGTCGCCATCACTTTTAGTTAAAAACAAGAAAAAAAATAATGTCTCAGGCGAGATCCTTGTATACTTTGCAAAACATAGCCCTTGTTGATTGCAGAGGACAAGAAAAACCTAGCTCAAGCTAGCCTCCTCAATATAAACGCCTTAGCCTGCGAACACTAAACAAAAAATTTAATTTATTTAAATTTTTTTTGTACAAATCTTTCTAATCTACGCTAGTTATTAATGCAGAAATAAAAATTAATTTTATAGAAAATAATGCATAAAAATAAAAAATAAAATAAGCTGTCAAATAAAAAATTTTTAATTCTTTAACTTTTTGTAGATTTATATATTTCCTCGGTATCGACGTAAAACTTATTAAACATCCACATATTACCCAAACTTTTGAGACCTAGAACACGGTACGCGCAAAGAAAATATAATAAGATGCGTATCGCCAAACAATTTTTCTATTATGGACCAATAGAGAATGTACTTTTGTTATATTAAAGGCAATGCTTCTCCGACTACTTAAAGTATATGTACATATGTATGTATTCAGCATCACCAGCCGAGTCGATTTAGCCATGGCCATCTGACTGTATGAAACAACAGAGCTAATAGATTTTTTTTATTATAAACTTTGAAACAATAGGAAAATAATAATATTTGACTATGTTCCCCAATGAAATTTAAAAAGAACGTTATTATTGAATACTTGATTTGTATTAATGGGAATCATGCTTTCCCTGAACGCGTCCCCCATAATATGTTTAATTGATCAAGAAAGCACGTTGACTTAGTGCATCCGCAATTGCATCGAAACAACAATTCACATGCACAAACAAAATGCGAAAACCGCAAATCAATTAACAACCACCACAACCAGCAATCTTTTAGCAGAATGGGGCTAAACTTGGCCCACTATCAATTACAGATATCAATTAAGCGGAAAGCTAGGGGAAAGAGTGACGGCTGATGTTAAGCGAGCGCACGGGGGAACCTCTGAACGAATGCTTTTTTCTCTGAATACGTCAGAGAATATTAAAGTTTCAACGGTTGGGTCTGGGGGTCGAGGCCAAGTTCTCGGTTGAAATGCTTAGGAACTGTAATAAAAGCGCAGTGTGTGAAGGACAATAGATGTCAGCAGGGTACTGTTTGATCCCGATGGTTCCTCTGCGTTGGCTAACCCTTTGACCGAGGAATCTCGCCTGTGGAGTGTTACTAAGAGGGAATGAGAAAAGCAAACTCAATTCAACTCAAGGTGACAAACTTGTCGTTGCCTTCACCGCATATTTTAGTCAATTAAAACGCGCTGGCAGAAGTTACCCTAGAACTTACAAAATTGAATTCGACAGATAAACCATATGGAGCGGTTCGTAAATGCGCGTTTTCTCAACGTTTTTCCCACTCTTTATTCATGTTTTACAGCCCCGCCATATAGTAATCAGACAAATAACCCCAATTTGATGGCCTAGGTCAGCATCAAATGGGTCTCCTGTACGAAATGGAGGAGGTTATAAAACTTATCGCCCAACTCAAAGAGCCAACAAAAGAATTACCTCACAATGAGCCGACTGAAAGAATTTATTGACCCCCTTGTACGGCGTAGAAAGTGTTCTACTTATCACTATATTAGTCGACTTAGTACGTGCTTAAAAAATAGTCATTATCCATAGATTATTTAAAGTAACTCATAAAAACGAAAAGCGGATTTGTCTAGATGTTTTTGGATTTAAGAAACTAGAAGTTATTGGTAAATATGAGGAAGCAAATATGTAGTTAAAACCAAATTGGTAAAATATTATACATAAAGGCTTTATAGCAGGCGTGCTTAAGTCTGCCTTATGGCAGTGCATATATGATATGTACCAACAAAAATAAAAGAAACCACATGCACACATGTAACACATTTATTTTACTATTATATATTTTTATATTATATTATTTATTAGTTTATGTCATGATATACACTTAGAGAAAGACACTTGCCTATTCATCACTCACTTTACCGACTCGTCAAGGACTGGTCCACTGAAATTGTTATTGGCTTGTTCGGGCTTATCAGCATATCACAGCGATTGAAAGAAGGAAATGCAAAATTGTGTGTGTATAGCGCGTGTGATCGAAAACCTTACCTCATACAAAGCCCTATGCTACGTGCATTCACAAAATCAAATGGGTTCCAAGCATGGGCACCTCTGCTTTTGAAAATTCTAATACGTAAGAGGATACTGTACCAAATTTTCAATAGAAAAATAATAATAAGTTAACTGAACTGATCATCCTTTTGAGTATTGAAAGCTATCCGAATGATAAAATTATATTTATTAACGATCAAGGCTGCCTTTGATTGCATTGCTGTTGTAACTAGAATAGCAATTACCCACAATCACATGATGTATGGTATACATATATAAAATCATAACAAGTACGCAGATACATACATATGTATGTATGTATGTATGTACATTTGTTTACTGGTTATGTCAGGCCCTGCATTGGAATCCGAATCTGAATGTGACCACTGCCAAAAAGAGAGGGAAAAGAGCGCGTCCCAAACCGTTGGCATGCTGACAGACGCCAACGCGTGTGTGCTCCTACGTAGTGTGTACGTACATACAAACTGACAATGCGAGTGGCTATATAAGTATGTATGTATGTAAGTGCACAAACACACAGATATAGGAAATACTATAGGCACGACGCTCTTTGATAAGAAATTTATTAGATTAAGGCGACGATTGCCGCGATTACAGACGCCGAGTAGCCTTGTCCGCTTCACTCGTTCCACACATGTTCCAATGCCCGTCGTTCCGCCGGTTCCATTCCGCCGAACCGCCGCACCGCGAGTGGTTCAGTCGGCCTTCCGCCGAGCCGCACGACTGTTGCTCTTCAATCCGATTCTTGAATCCGGGGATCCGAGTCCGAGTCTGAGCAGTGCTGGCAACCGGGCGAGATGCCTCTTGAGTGCTGTTGTAACTGACGAGTTTCTTTGTCTATGGCTATTGTTGTGTAACTACGAACTAAACAAGATGTGGACTTTAGGTTTCAAGCGTGTCTTGCTCGATAAAGTGAAAGTGCTGCCATTGCAGTTGAAAAGTGTTGCATACAAACAGGGACAGCTGGAAGCGGTTCAGTTCGCCAGAAGCTTATTCTTCTAAACAGAATGGTAATAAACTCAACACTTCGGCTTGGATAAGTGTACTATTCTTATACGGATAAAACCAGTTTCATTAAAACAATCGCTTACCAAAACACTCAATACGAAAAAGATCTTTATTACTCCATAGAAGTCAGTTTGGAATGTTTAAGCTGAAGCTTGTACATCTGTACAGTATATATTGCAAATTAATTAGTAAATGATCTCCCTCATTATTGGCTTTAACGTCTATCATAACTTGATTAAGTAATATTTAGGCGAGATCACGTGTGCGGAGCATTCTAATTAATAACTTTGCAACTTTGCAACAGTGTAAAGCAAGTCCATTTAGAATCGTTTTATTCGAGGGCTAGGCGTTAATGTGGACTATCGCGTCATGAAGTATAAAGGAATTTTCTGCCAATTATATTGTAAAGATAAGCAACTAAATATACAATCAGTCAAGTGAGGTTCATATGTATGCATTTACCAAGGGCGAGTAATCGCGATGTCGGAAACCAGACGCTCGTGCTTTTCAAAAAATCTCAGCAACCAATACATTCACTTTCCACATGAAATTTAGATTTTAATCAGTGTCGTAATCAGGTGCTATTGCCCGCATTGAAGTATTAATTCAAATACAAATTATTATCAACCCACCCCCCTTACGGAATCTTACGTACGCCGCTGGCTGTAATCATTTAATCGACTCGCCTATCGAACGTTGAACTTGGCTATTTGCAGCTCCATTTCATGGAAAGTTAAAATTATTTTTGCCTTAAGCTATAGAACGAAATGTAAATTGATATATATGCACATTGTTCGCGTTTACGGAATATATTTGAAATAAGTAAATTAATAATAAATTAAAATAATAATACAATCAAATCCATACAATGTAAAAGGCCATTGGAACCAGACATTTATTTTTATCTTGACTGTGCCTTTTTATAATCTGAAATCGCTGTTTTGCTGTTTATCGATTTCAGATAATTCATAATTATTCCAACGCAGTGAAGTGTCATCTCCGACACCATAATCATGATATTATTTATAAGCATCACCGGCCAAGTCGATCTAGCCATGTCCGCTGTCTGTCTTGTGTCTGTTTGTCAGCTATCGGATTAGAATTTTCAACATATTTTCATATTTTCCTATTTTATTAGCAAGCAGTATATATAATTATGTATGTGTGTAGGAACGGACAATATATAATATAATAACTGTAATAGGAATCATATATTTATGTATTCTCTTATATGATTGCAACAGCTGATTTTAAGTTTCTGCTATAGGAACTATCAGACTTGATGTGCAAATTCTGCAAGGGTAAAAAAAACACCTGAAGTTTGTCTTCCATACTTGTTTAGGCTTTAAAAATATCAAGAAAATGACTCTTTTTTGTTAATCAACATTTTAAGGCAGAAGAAGAGACAGTCCGGCTCGAGTTGCTTTTCATATAAATTCCATTCTCCATTTATTTATGTACATATACTCGTATATATCTTTTTAGATCAATTTTAGAGCTTGGAAAAGCATATAGCTCGCAAATACAACTACGGTGGAAATAATGCCATTACTAAGAGCTTAGTAAAATTACAAATTGTGTCGTGGTCCTTGAAGCAATTTCGCTACTATTTAGTTATATTGACAAAATAGGCTCTAAAGAAATTACCACAAAATATTCCTTCATACACATAAAACATTTCTTTTGTTATAAAAACTTGAATATTTATTTTTCGCACATCATAGTTTGACCGCAACAGTAACTGACTGCGAATATGTTTACACTCTTGTGTATTTTGTATTGTTTGTCAATTCAGTAGATGAAATTAAGTTGAGCTTACTGTGCGTGCGATTCGGCAATTCTTTTGTGCGGCTTTTGTGAGGAATTCGCATCTCATTTATTTCCTTTGCATTAAGTGCTATATTTAACATTAAGTGCTATATTTAACATTAGCCCCTGGTCATATTTAAGTCATTTATCAGAGAATTCCCATCTTACCGCTCCCACTTCTCTCTTACAGAGCTCTCATTGAAGGCTGCTAATCGAGGACGGAGATCATAAATCATTATCTAGCGCCAGCAAGGAGGCAGCACCCACAGCAGCAGCAGCGATTGAGTTGCACAGCCTGGAGACAAATTAATCATACGCCGCGTTGTCCGCCTTACCGTCAATATGTATACGTTTGTCCGTCCACCGCCGAACTGCGCGGCGCGCACTTGACACGCGTTGAAACGGAGCGAAGACCGAGGACCGCACATCGCATATAGCAAAGCAGAAGCAGGGGACCAGAAGAGTTTCCCGGAGCAGCGCTACGCTACGCCTCTTGGACCATCATCATCGGAGCCTTAAGCTTTGATTTCTTTTTGTTATTTGTTCGCATTTTGTTCGAAGTCTAAAGACGGGCGAGCTGTTCGCCAGCGAGCCGCTATTAATTGGCCCAAGGAAGTGCTCGATTTCTGTGAAAACAAGGGACCGCATGTGGCTGCCAGGGCGAAATCCGCTTACCGGCAGCAATAACTGCTTCAACTGCAGCAGCATCAGCAGCAGCAGCATCAACATTAGCAGCAACAGCAGCAGCAACATTAACCAGTTGCCATCAATTACCGTTCTTCGTTGGCCTGTGATAAACCCCATATCGTTCTTAATGAATGACATTCGGTCCAAGTCATTCTATCGTGCAGGCAAAGCAACATCTGCAACATCGTCGGCATCGGCTAAATCCACCGCTAAATCGTTCGATAATTCGCAAAACAATAATCCCCGTACTTACAACAACAGCGGCAAGTCGAATAAGGTGTTCCTCCACTATATACCCCGCGATCCGCGCCTAAGAATTTTCCACAAGACCGCCACCCTGAATAAACCCTTGAATCGCACCACTCTCAGCGAGCTAAACATAACTGAAGATCTGTGCAATTATGGTGAATTAATTGGCGGCGGTGCCGAAGCTGAATCAGTGAAACTAGTGCGCGTGAAATAAGTGTAATAAGTGTGTCGAAGTTCGTAGCGACGCGTTTTTTTCCTCCCTTCTAATTTGGTTCCAGCTTTTCTCCACCAAGGCAGCATCGCGACAAGAGGTAAGAAAGGTTACGAAAGGTTTGTTTGTTTGTTTTTTCTTTTTGCCTTTTCCCCACTGAGAAGGCCGATCTGTTTTGAATATTGTACCCCTATACAGCCTATATAGTGTCTAAAATTAGGAGCAGACCGACAGAGACGGGCATTGCGAGTGCAGAAAACAAGAAGCCGCCAAAGAAATTAGATTTTAAATATTATTCATCCTATTCCGAGGCCGTTATTATTATTGGGACATCAGCTGCGCGACGCTCATGTGACGCACTTTGTTTGGGAGAGCGAGTTGAAAGCCATTTGGCTCTCTCTCGATCCGTTTTCCGCTGAGAATTTTCCGCTATTTTCCTGAGAGGTCAAGTTGAAGGCGATCCGAAAAATAAATAAGTAAAATGCCAAAATAAGCAATCAGTTTCTGTGCGGATTTTTCAACGAAATGTTTTCAAACAGTTCTTGTTCTAGGACTTGAACTAAGACTTAAAGGTCCCCCTTAGATAGGGAGCTAGACTCGAAGATTCCTAACAATTGTTTCCAATTTCACCCCCAGCTACGCACTGCAGCGTTGACCAACGGAAACAAGGGTATATCATCCATCTGCCGCCTACTTAGGACAAAAATAATGCTGAAGTCTAATGCAAACTGTGTTCAACTCCAATAATCAACCGCTTGGACAAGAAAGTGCAAATTTTACAAACGTTTTTTAATAGCCGTAGCCTGAGGCCTATATAATAACGATAAGGTTACGTAGATTTCGACATGGCCAAGCCAACAACGTCGAGCTCGAACAACAACAGTCGCGAGGCGGTAAACAACAACAACAACAACAACATCCAGAACGGTGGGCTGCAGGAGGAGAACCAGCCCCTGCCTCCCGCCACGGCACCGGCCCCGGCAAACACGCCCCTGAACAAGGCCATCAAGCATGACCTCTTCCCGGAGGTCACCTTCTGCAACCTGTCCGTGGAGGAGCTCACGGATGGCGCGGAAGCAGGCCACAGTCGCGTGGTTAGGAGCAGCATAATCGCCGTGGATGGCGATGGCACGCTCGCCTGCATCATGAACGGCAGTGGGGGGCAGGTGAAGCGGCGCAAGCGGCTGATCTCGAACGAGTCTGGGGACTCGATCGACTCCAGCACCACGGAGAAGAAGACGCCCAAGATGCCGGACGGCGGATACGGTTGGGTGGTGGTGTTCGCCTCCCTGGTGGTATCTCTCATCGCTGACGGGCTGAGCTTCTCGTTCGGCCTCATCAACGTCCAGCTGCTGGAGTACTTTGGCGAGTCCACCTCGAAGACCGCCTGGATCTCGTCTCTGTTCTTCTCGGTGCCATTGCTCATGGGACCCATCTGGTCGAACCTGGTGGACAAGTACGGCTGCCGCAAGATGACTATCCTCGGTGGCGTCGTGTCCGCCTTCGGGTTCGCCCTCTCCTCCTTCTGTAACTCCATCGAGATGCTGATGGTGACCTTTGGGATCATCTCCGGCCTGGGACTGGGCATTGGCTACGTCACCGCGGTAGTGTCCATCGCCTTCTGGTTCGACAAGAAGCGCACATTTGCCACCGGAATCGGTGCCTCGGGCACGGGCATCGGGACCTTCGTGTACGCCCGCCTGACCTCGTATCTCATTGAGTCATACGGCTGGCGGGGAGCCACACTCATCCTGGGTGGCACCATGCTCAACGCCTGCGTGTGCGGCGCCCTAATGCGGGATCCCGACTGGCTAATAGAGGAGAACCGGCTGGAGAGCCGATCGCAGAGCGTCACCACCTTCTCGAACTCGAGCGTCTGCCTGGAAGAGATCAAGAAGCTGCTGGACACGGGGATTACCAAGGAGGCCGTGCTCGACTCCCTGGTGACCAAGAACAACACGGAGGCCAACCAGCAAATTGACGATCCTCTCGACACGGTCCTTAAGCGCTACAGAAGCGAGATTTTTCTGCCAACTTTCCTGAGCACCCAGGAGCTGGACAGTATCTGCGAGGTGAAGAGCCTGAGCCGGCGCTCCTTGCGCCACAAGGAGGGTGCGGAGGCGCCCTCCCGTGAAAACCTGCTCTCCATGTCCTCGGGAGCGGGCGCTTATCCCCCATCAACGGCCATTATGGGATCGCCAGACGACACCCTTATGGGCGGAATTGCGCAGGAGGCCTCGGAGGCGGCCAAGAAGACATACCTGGCGTCCATAGAGACATTGTCGCCGTCGGAAAAGCGTTCCACCGGCGCGGGAACACCGAAT
Organism: Drosophila parvula; assembly: GCA_018904695.1. Lineage (NCBI taxonomy): Eukaryota > Metazoa > Arthropoda > Insecta > Diptera > Drosophilidae > Drosophila > Drosophila parvula. Next base: position 12,386 of record JAEIIG010032197.1, read on the forward strand.
CAATCACTGCGCTCCTCGGACGAGGGGTACCTTACGCAGAAGCACGCGAGCTCGCGCTATTCGCTCAACGAGAATCTGTTCATGGCCAAGCACACGACGCCATCCATCTCGAACCTGAAGGTGAACGGACTGCGTCACAACTCTGTGGACATCCTGAGCGAGGACATGCACTGCTATTACTCCAAGGACGAGACCTTCGCTCTGCTGGAGCCGAGCAGGCGTATGGGTCCCACGGTGATAGCCATTCCGGAGCAGGAGCAGACGACCAACAGCGAACTGGCCACGCGCAGAGCCCGACTGGATAGCATAACTGGCATCCGGCGGCTGTCGCGCTCCAAGAAGCCCAGCCAGCATCGCTCCAACCTGCGGCGAAACATCTCAATAAGGAACTCCAACTTCCTTAAGGACATGCGCATCCACCGCAACTCGATCCACTACCGCGGCGCCATGCTGAACACGCACCGCTACCGTCTGCGAGCCTCCTCATGCCCCAACATCTACCGCAACTCGATGACCACCATTGCCAAGGAGGAGGAAGATGTGAGTAAATGTGCCTCGTGCCCCTTGCCCCCGCCTTATCAGTCAGCCGCTTGGCGACAGACCCAGCTGGTTAATTCTTAGTGCGATTATCAGCTGCCCCCCTCCGTCCTCTCCATGAGAACATAGTTGGACCATGTCTGATAAGGTGTCCGCCCTGACTTCCGTGAAGCTATGCAGAGCACAAAGCTCAAAAATATTTGAAATTCTCATCTTCATAATAAGTTTGTTACCTTGAAATCTCATCTCGTTTGGTGTGGATTTTATTATTGTTTTAAATTTAGACGATCTAATCGATGTATCTACATATATTAGTTAGTCTTAAATTATAACTTTTTTATAAACCGTGGAAAAAGGCGACCCACATGCACATCCTGTCTGGCTCTTTCCGTTATATATTGTGCCCAACGCCAATTTAAGCTTTATTTCAGATCTGTGCTACGTAAGGAAAGGTTTAAGCCTTAACAAATAAGAAATCTACAGTAAAGCTCTATAGCTCTACTTATAGTCTCTGCGATCTTTTCATGTTGATCAAGAATATATGTATATATGTATGTACCTTTAACATACATATATCTGTTTAGTAATTATACATTCTATGTTGACTCTAATGTCCTTGCCTTAGTATTATGATTATTAATGTCCCTTCTAAGAAAACTAGTTTATTCCCGAATCAATGAGAGGAACCAACGCAATTTTTTGCTTAATACAAAAAAATACAATATTGATTATGAGTTTTTGTATTTCCCCGCTCTTCCAACAGACCTGGTACGACAATTTCGTGGACACCATGAAGTCCATCTTTGACTTCTCCCTTTTTCTGGACATGAAGTTTGCCCTCTTCAACCTCTCAACATTGTTTTTGTTCATTTGGTGAGTACTGTACGGTGAGACACGGAAAACATACAAACGCGCGCACACCCTCAGCCAAAAAAGGCTACAATTAATAGGTAAATTTCGCCAAGCCGTCGACGGCGAACTGAACATTTGCCAACCTAAATATGTCGAAATCTATTTTGGCAGCTCTTTTAGAAAAAGTAATTTTAGTTTAACGAACATACTTTGTCGCACTTCAAGTGGTAAATTATCGATCAAGATCAAAACATTTGAAGTGTTTTATTGGCTGATAAGGAACTAGTTGAAATTACTTCAAACTCAACCAGTTCCAGATAACCCTATCCTAACTAATCCGTCCCTGGCACGCTCCGCAGGTTCATTATCCCCTATCTGTACCTGCCCGACTACATGAAGCAGTACGATTACGATGTGAGCGTGAGTGCCGTTCTGATATCGGCAGTTGGTATCGCCCAAACGGTGGGCATGATTGGACTGGGCTATCTGGGCGATCTGCCCTGGATGAACATCAACATATGCTACTCCCTCTGCATGCTGGGTAAGTTTGGTGTGCCGAGACGTACGAGTATGCTTGAGATATATCTTTTATTTATGTATCTCTCAGTCTGCGGAGCCTCGGTGTTCTTCATGCCCATGCTGATGACCAGTTACAATGGCCTGATGTCCATGTGCGTCATCTTTGGGTTCACGTTCGCCAGCTCCTTCTCGTTTACGCCCAGCATTCTGGTCAGTATTGTTGATTTGGATGATTTCACTTGTGCCTACGGTCTGGTGCTACTGGTGCAGGGAGTGGGAATGATCGCCGGACCGCCCATAGCTGGCGTTATCTACGAGCACACGGGCAGGTGAGTGGCGACCTTGTTATTGACATTACTATTTTGGCCAATGCCTCCAACACTTTGACCCTTTGCAGATGGAACGACTCCTTCTATTTCGCCGGCATATTTATCGCACTCTCCGGCGTTTGTTCGTATCTGATCGAGTTCTGTGAGAAGAAAGCACCTAAGGAGAGTGATAGTGATGTCTTAGAGACTAAAAAAGCTCAACTTTTACACTAGGTTTACCTTTACATACGTTACTTAGTTGCAAGCCGAAAGAGAGAGAAGCGAACACAACTTGAGGTACTAAAAATCTGGACTAGCATTAAATGTTAACAAGTTTCTTATGTCAAATGGTGTTGCAGCCATAAAATCAGAGCATAATTGTAACTGAAACTAAGCCTATTTCGTAAGACCTAGCGCGTAAGCCTATATACTTGACTTGGTAACTAATCGCGGCTAAGATCGACATATACACCTAATATATAATGAACGCACTAGAGCAATTACTAATAATCACATCTTGTGCTCACACCACAGACAAACTGTTCAATTTCAATCAATATCAATGCAGTGCATCACTGCCAGGTGTAAAACGGGTCCCCACAAAATTGTCTTCTTTACAAAAAACAAAACAAAAATAGGAGAGAAATAGTTTTAATTGCCTTACATTTCGTACGAATATTGATTAAATAGAATTCAATGAAACAACAATCTATGTAACGTATGCAATAACAACCGACAATTTTCGCTATTAAAAAAACACAATTAGGATTTTGACCCATTCGTTTTTTCCTAACCTAAGGAATTAATCATATATTTGTACGCTAACCGCCTCGGATCCGAATAGTTTTCCAATTACAAAAATCAATTGAGAAGAAACGGTATACAAAACAATATGATGTTATACATAAATACCCGTTCTTGCTAGATAAAATATTCTAGAACGTTCAAGTATTATTACACAAAATACAGGCATTATTAGTACGGAAATAAAAACTCAACCAGAAGCACAGAAATAAACATAATTAGTATATGTTAGTAAAAACGCCTATAAAATTTAAGGATACTGTATCAAAGTAAGGATACTGTTCACACTATAGTCCTGTAGTCGGTTTATATATAACGAATAATTGTTGGTTCAATTCACCCTAGCAAATATAAAAAAAAGGAATCACAATTATATACAACTATCTACTAAACTATTATGAAAAATAAACTTATAAATGGAAATAACCTGTTTTTTGTTTCTTTCCCACATTTAGCTAAATTTATATAAATTTCTTAACATTGCCATATATCTTTGATATATCGGACTGTGGCAAAAGAGAGCCTCAACTTGGTTAAAACTATCATTGTTGGAAATAAATATACTGAAGGGTCCAAAATTATGCATACAAAATATGTATATATATCGGATTTTGTTTTTTTATTGTTGTATTTTAAAGTTGGACATTGGGTTAAATTTTTCAAAAAAAATTTAAATTTTCTTTTTTTTATTTTTGTAGTGAACATTTATGGAAGTAAATTCTCTGAATTATTCAAGTCAAGCTACTCGCATAGTTAAAACGACTCGTAAGAGAATTGGAAGTAACATGAATGTTTTTCTCAAACCAACATTTTGCAAGTCGTATACCAATATATACAACTCTTACACAGGTTTCTAACCATTTTTTCTAGAACATATTCGAATCTATAAATTTCAAAAATGTATGGCAAAAATGTTGTATTTCTTATTCCTTCGATGAAGTTTTATATTACACATTAATCCAACGATATCCGTGTTTTTTATGATCAACTTCACCTCAAAAGTCCATGTTTTTGAGGGGAAGGTTCAAGAAAATCCAAATTGAAATCTCTTGTCAAAATTAAAATAATATATATACAAAAAAAAAAATTAATTTAGCCCAGGGAAAACGCTAATTATTTAGGGTTCCTAACTAGATGTTGTAACCGCTTAAAAGCATTATTTTTCGATATATCCAACTGGATGATATTAAGTGCGATATTTTTATCGATAAATGACTTTTCCTCTCGATATAAACAAAGAATTTTCTCTTAATGTTTCAAACGTACTCTATCCATGGATTAAAACGATAAGCACTTCTTTTTAATATATGTATGTATATTGTATGTTTATTTATTATTCTGCATTGTGTTGGGGCAAATACAAATATTATAAATAATTTGATTTGCGTTTACAGTTGTATCTTTCGTTTTGTCTTAGCTTCCGCGTTTTAATTTAATTTTATTTAATATATAAACTTTGTAAAATACTAAATTGATCATTGAATCGCAGCATTTACGTGTATGTTTCCTTTGCTGATGCGTTTTGAATGTATAAATTATGTAATCCCATTTTCAGCTCACAACATGGAAATGTCGTTTAAATTACGTTCGCACAACAACTTAAGGACAGGGCGAAAATGCGTTGAGAGGGGGAAACGTAAAATGATGCATACTTATTATTCTGTATATATGTATTTATGTATAAGAGTTTTTAGAAGCAGGAGCAGATGCCCAATGTGAAAAGCGGGCGTGGCGCAGCGCTGCGGGGCTGAGGCGGCCCCCTGAAAACAAATCACAATGAAAATTCACATAGTTTAATAAGTATTTGTTTATATATATATTACACATCATTTTGTCAGGATCCCAGTGTACGGTCTGTCTTTACACAAAGTAACTAGCAAACTAACTTCAATATACACAAAATACATACATAAAACAGTTACATATGCCTCGATAAAGTTTATAAAATTCAGAAATCACGCACAACACATTCACATATAGTACACAAATGTCGTAGGTTTTGGGTTTATTTTTCCGTTTCCTTTGGGCAATCGAAACGTTTCTGAATACAGTTTTTGCAGCTGTCTGATCTTTAGGTTTAGGTTAAACATTACGCTTAGTGTTCGCTTGCTAGTTTACTGGTAAGTAGCTATGTTTACGTGATTAGTTAATGTTGAAATCGAAATCGAAAACGAGAAGTCGGTCGGTCACCTTCTATTAGTTAGTCACTATAAAGGAGCTTTTACAGAAGCGGCTACGTCTATCCCAAAACTGCAGTCGGGCACCTGCAGGTTACTCCTAGCAGCAGCCACTGTTGGCTGCCCCGGCTGCTCCGCCGGCGCCTGGCAGCGATGGGTTTGTGGGCGAGTGCTGCTGTCCGATCTTGATGCCGTTTGCCTGGGGATATAATCGGGATCGGGTCAGTTGCGATATCCGTCTGTCCACCGGTTAGCATGCGAACTCACCTCATTGTTGATGTCGAAGACTCCCTCCTGGATCTTCTCGTAAATCTCTTTGGCGGTGTTGATGAACGCCTCCTCAACGTTAGCCGCTGTGCGCGCCGACGTCTCCATGAAGACCAATCCGTGCTCGCGGGCAAAAGCCTCGCCCTCCTCCTTCTTGACCTCGCGCCTCGAGTCCAGGTCGCTCTTGTTGCCGATCAGCATAATCACCATGTTGGAGTTGGAATGCTGGCGTGCATCCTCCAGCCAGGTGGTCAGGTGGTTGAATGTCTCCCGCCGCGTGATGTCGTACACCAGCAGAGCTCCGGCTGCCCCCCGGTAGTAGGAGCGTGTGATGGATCTGCAATATTTAAAATCCGTCAGATTACGTAATTTCGAGATGTTCTCTGTTAATGAAGGCCTCTGCGCACCTGAAGGCCTCCTGGCCAGCCGTGTCCCAGATCTGAAGCTTAATCTGTTTGCCATCGATGGTGATCATGCGTGCTCCGAACTCCACGCCGATGGTCAGATCGTGCACTGGCTGGAAGCGCTTGTCCGTGAACTGCAGCAGCAGACATGACTTGCCCACGCCTGAAGAAACAAAAACGAAGAGTTAATTAGTTAATTGGTGAACGAGGGAAAGTTTCTTCGGACTGCAGCAGCGCTCCATCAACGTTTAGTCAGTGCCACTGTCACGCATCCGTGGCCCGCGGCATGGCAGGATGAGCAGCAGCCAGCAGCTGTTAGCTCCCCGAAAAGCTGATAGCTGATAAGCCCACGAATCCTCAGGGTGGGGGTGTTAACATCTACCAGAATCTGCACTCGTATCACTGGGGGGTGGTTGTCTGACTCAGCAGCAGGGTTTTACTGTGTGCGGGCCCTTCCCCATCCCCCCTTTCACGATTTCTCACAGTAAAGGCTCGCCTGTATGCGTTGTTATGGTATTATTGATTTTTCCTTCGGTTGCTCGGACTCTCGGGGTTCTGGTTGTGCGCCCCCAGACTGCACTACTCAGTGGACTTTGTCAATATCACTCCAAGCTCGGGGTATTGCGCGCCCGATTGCCTTTGTTTTGTTGTCTAATTACGGCTTATTTGTGGGACAATGGCTAGCTTTTTGCAGCTCAATGTAGATGAGTCGCAGTCGTAGTAGCCCCAGTCTAAACTCACCTGTGTCGCCGATAATTATGTATTTAAACAAGTATGCGTAGGACATGTTGCAGATTAGTGGGTAACGCTAACAATTCTCTCTCAATCTAAGATCTCGTAATATTACAACTAATACGCAATTCTTGTAAGTTTTCCAATCTGTTCGTATTTGTGATGACTGGCTACCGACAGTGTGGCCAGTTCTAAGTCTAGATGCAACCAGGGCTGGGTGAAGCACTAGAGCCTCGATGACAGCGGTCTATCGAAATTGTTCAGATGGAATATTAGTGTAGTACATCCACGGTCACACTGTTTTTCGCACAAAGCAAAGTTTTTTTTTGGACAAACGTTAATCAATAAATCCCCTCTAGCGTTGTTGTGGAGAGTTCGGGAGCCCAGATCGGGCATTGCAGTCGTGCAGGATATTATTGTGTTTCGGTAGAAATCGGCGCTACCCAGCGATTCTCTCGAGCAAGGCGTGGGCTCAGGCATAGGCGTTGTGGATCATCGCGGCTCCGAGCAGGGTGAAACATGAAGATGGCTGACGGCTCGACCATATTGCGTAGGAACCGGCCAGGCACCAAATCCAAGGTAAGCAATACCCTGCTGCAGTATATGTGAGTGAGGCCTTCTGACAGTACATTTCCCTTTCGGGGTTGTAGGACTTCTGTCGCTGGCCCGATGAGCCCCTGGAGGAGATGGACAGCACGCTGGCGGTGCAGCAGTACATCCAGCAGCTGATCAAGCGGGACCCGAGCAACGTGGAGCTCATCCTAACAATGCCCGAGGCCCAGGACGAGGGGGTATGGAAGTATGAGCACCTGCGTCAGTTCTGCATGGAGCTAAATGGCCTGGCCGTGCGTCTGCAAAAGGAGTGCTCGCCGTCCACGTGCACGCAGATGACGGCCACCGACCAGTGGATATTCCTGTGCGCCGCCCACAAGACGCCCAAGGAGTGCCCGGCCATCGACTACACTCGGCACACGCTGGATGGGGCCGCCTGTCTGCTCAATAGCAACAAATACTTCCCGAGCAGGTATGTATGCAGACCTAGGCTTCTCCTAGCGTCACCAGGGACTAGCCACATAATGAGTGAAGTGTCTCCTCCCACAGGGTGTCCATCAAGGAGTCATCGGTGACCAAGCTGGGCTCCGTGTGCCGGCGCGTGTATCGCATCTTCTCGCACGCCTACTTTCACCATCGCCGCATCTTCGACGAGTTTGAGACCGAAACGTATTTATGCCACCGATTTACGCATTTCGTCACCAAATACAATCTGATGTCCAAGGAAAATCTGATCGTGCCCATCAATGTGGGCGAGAACGCGGCACCCGGCGAGAGCGAGGCCTAGGATCGATCGGTCATCAGTTGGCATGAAAAACTCAAGCATAGTCGCGCCTATTCAACACACATTTATTTATATTTACCAAATTAGCTGACAGATTTGTTTTTGGCTCAACCCGACGAAGAAACACGGACAGAGCGAACCCAACTCAAATACAAATACAGATCTTGTATGTTTAGATGCTACGAACGGCAGATCAAGATACATGGCCGTCTCCACCCCGCTCGCCTCACTCTGATCTTATGTCCCCAATTATTCCGTAAAGTTATATTACGATTATGTTTAACTCTTAATTTAAAATAAATTATATGTAGACAGACAGACACACGACTTTTGTGGCCGAACTCGGACCGAAACCCCCCAGACGACTTGCAGCCAAAACAACACCAACAAAGCTGTACGTGACTAAAACGTGAACTTTACTATACACAAATTACTATACATATATACAAAAAGAAAATTGCAATAAAACAAGTACATACACACAAAAACTGTTTAATACCAAGATGAGTAACGACCATACATTTGAATTGAAACAGGCAAACAATTTTCTCTCCCCTCTCAATGAGTTGAGAGTGTAAAAATCTCAAAGTAGAATGCGCTTGCCTGTATGAGTGAAGCTCTAGAATGCTGGCGAATGCGTGTTCTCCTATGCAGTCTTTGAATGTCGCTGTATGTGCACAAGAGCGCTCTCTCTCTCTTTATCTGGATTCTGAGACAAAATTTCAAGAGAGCCTTAAGCCAGCACGAGTTCAAATCAATCGTATGGCGTTACTTATCTTGAAACTTACATTGTCTTTGATCCACACACTGACTGGGAGCTACTTAGTGAACTATTAAAATGCCATAGATTCTGATCTGCAGGTGTACAATGTGTTCCTCAGACGATATTCACCTCGAACATGGGTTGCTTGTTAACCAGCCGATCGAAACCCAGGCGGGACAAATCCAGGGTGCTGAATTTGCCGTCGAGGATCAGTTCGGAAATCGCTCTGCCCACTGCCGGGGTCTGCTGGATTCCGTGACCGCTGAAGCCGGCTGCTATGAAGAGATTGGAGTAGTGAGGATGCCGACCGATTATGCCATTCGCGTCGAAGGTATTGTGATCGTAATAGCCCGCCCAGCTGCTCTGGACTTTCACTGACTCAAAGGCCGGCACTCGACTCGCCAGTGTAGGCCAGACATCCGTTTCAAAGTAGCCATGATCAACGTCAAGGGTATCACACTCCGGCTCATCCTCATCGGTGGGACTGCGGCCAGCAAGGAAGTTCCCACAGAGACCATCTCGACGGAAATATGTGCCGTCCGGGTCAACGGTCAATGGCGTGGCTAAGCCCGGACAATTCCGACCCTGAGTGCTATACACATACACATACCGCTTTCTGGGCTCCACGGGAAGAGCCACCCTTAGGGAACTTGTCGTCGCCTCCGGATCTCCGATGTTTGCCAGTCGAGCCACTTGGCCCGAATGTGCTCCCGCTGCCAGGACGCAGGTGTCAAACTTGACGGGGCGCTGCACTCCGTCACCAACGTCAACCAAGGCAGCAGAAAGAGCTCCAGCGGTATTCCACTCGAAGCCCACCACCTCGCCACAGGCGAAGTTTGCGCCCAAGGCCCGGGCCTTTTTTTTATAGCCCATCAGCAGGGCCCAGGGATCAAACCATCCCTCCTTATCGATTCCGTGGCAACCCAGCGTGATGTCGCCAGTGGACAGCCACGGGAATCGGCGGCACAACGCCTCCGGGCCGAGAAGTTCGTTGCGAGCTCCCAGCTCGTTCTGCAGCTTAGAGTTCTCGGCTAGTATATGTGCTCCTTTGTCGGAGGCCAGGATCAGATAGCCGTTCGGTTGATAACAGAGATCAACATCTCCTAGGTGCTTCTGTCCGTTCACAACAAAGTTGTAGCCAAAAAGCGACATCTCGATATTCTCAGCCAGGGAAAACTGCTGTCGGACTCCGCCCACCGAGAGCACCGTGGAGGCGCTGGTGTACTGAAGAAAAACAAATTATGCAGAAAACTATTACATTTGGGTAAATCCTCTTAAGCAGATTCGCCCGCAATTAGAATTTTGTTCAAACACGTTATAATTTTGATATAATTAAGTTTGAAAATGTTTTTTTTAACCATATCTTCATTCAATAAAAATATATTCGGTATCCACACCGCTTCCCTGCCGTCAAATTGGATTACTTACACCGGCATCTCGCTCCACCACTAGCACATTGAGCTTCCTTCCTAACTGCTGCGTCCGGGACTTGAGCCAGAAGGCGGACGAGGCGCCCATGCCGCCACCGCCTATGATGAGGACATCGCAGCTCTGAGGCAGGACGTCCCCGTGAGACACCGTGCCACCACTCAGGCAACGCAATTGGCGGAGGGCTCCCGATCTAAAAACTTGTCCGAGGCGCAGCATTATTCACACTGAGCTGCGGGCTGCACATTCGTGTGCGGATTCACTTCATCTAAATCGGTGATAAGCGCCAATGTAGCCAGTCAGATTAGATTTGTGCAGCCTGCCGTAAGTGTTCTGTTTGCACAACAAACAGAACCAAAATTACAGTGGAAGCTCCCTTGACGCAATGCATTGTTAAATCAAAAATGTTTAACAAAAAAATTAACCAATCTTAAAAGCGATTAAGCTTGCATAGTTCCGCCCTTTTTAAGTAATAGTGTAACTAAATATAAAATAGGTACATCTATGAACAAAAGCCATGGCAACATTTTCCAAAAAGATCCCTTCATATCAGCAACTGAAATCTATATTTTTTCTATCTATAATTCTTTCATGATATTTGCAATGCAGTAAATGTGTCATCACCGACTCCATGAAGTATATATATTCTTGAACCTACCCATGTCTTTATGTACCCTACAATGTCGATCTACTCTGCCTGTTTATCCGTCTCTCTGTCTGTCTCTCCGTCAGTCTGTTGGCCCGTCTGTCTGATTTTCGGTTTCTATGCACTATTTTTGCAAGCAGTATACGAGTATACACTACATATAAAGTCTTCTTAATTTAATACACATAATTCGAGTCGTAGGTATTATTGCCAGAATAGAAATACAGCAAGGCTATATAACATTATATTGCAAAAACGCTTGCATTAGAAATATGAGTCGAAAATAAAATCTAAAAAAAATATTTGTATAATATAAATCTTATTAAAAATTTGACACATCTTCAACATTATCCTAAATAAGCCGGAGCTGGGTACTGAAGGGGGTAGAAAACCGTGAGGAGTTTTCAATAGGGACATTACTATGGTGAAATGATCAATAAACACTTCATTAATATAAGTTCCCGACTGGTATTTCTTTTAATCTCGCTAGAAACAATTATATTAATTTAAATAATATTTACATCTAAAGACAGTAAAAGCAGGTTACTGAAACCAATTAAAAGTTTTCTCCTCAAAGAGAATTTACTGTAGGTGTGTCTATTGTACAAATAAATAAAAAAGAATTGTCAAAGCCCCACTTATCTCCGGGGACCTAATCTTCAATTACCCGTAATTGCGTTAATGCCAAAATCTTTTGTGATAAGAGCAAGGTTTTATTTGCATATCCCTACAAAGGGGTTTATTATAGTATATGTACATATGTACGTTTGGTAAATTAAATTTCAGATCACATTTATCTCAACCTTGGCCGTGGCTAGAAGGTTGATTGTCTTCGGCCGCCTGTTTAACTTGCTGCTGGGCGGCTTTAGTGCGTCCGGATCTGTGACGCTTCTTTTGATGACTGCCAGCTCCCGATTGTTCTTGGTTCTGCTGCTGCTGGCGGGGATGGCTTTTCGGCTGAGACTCATTGCCCTCCCAGAAGTCAGTGGTTGTGTTTGGTTTCTGCAAGCTGTTACAAGAGCAAAATATTGCAACATTAGAGGCGTTTATAGTGGGCGGAGATGGTGCTCACCCCTCTATGCTGTCCGGCAATTCGTCTAGGCTCATGAGTATGTGCAGGGTGGGAATCTGGCGGTTGACGACAATCTCCTCAAGACCATCCATTTGTGGCTTCCAGTGCTCCTCGACGCTTCATTAAAAGCACAATAAGTTTGCAATTTTGCAACCCTATTGTGTGGCTTACGAGCTACTCACCTTGTGTAGGCCATGCGTGTCACCTGGTAGAGGGGGTGGCTCCGCTTTAGTACTTCGGCGCAGGATATGGTCTTGACCACTCCGCCGCCGGATCCGCTCCACACCACGCACCTGTGCTCGTTTTTGTTGAGTGCTGCCTGCGCGAACTCAATCACATTGCTCACCTTGGTGCCCCCTTTGACCTGCAAATATGGCAATTCGTTAGGAAAGATAGCTACATGAAATGGGGTAACTTATGTACATACATGCATCCACAGGAAATCATTCTGCGACTTGGGCATACAGTCCTCGAATGGCAAATCGCCTTTGCTCAGCTCCTTCTCCACGTTCTCGGCCTTGCGATAGTGCATCATTTTGTTGGATCTGCAAATAGGATTGTTGGAGAAGCCATCAGAAATACAATCTGTGGCGGCCCTTGGGCAATAACCTTGAACGGGGACTGAGAAAAAGTCCCTGCCGGACCAGAAGCTCAACAACGAACCAACCACTCAACGTTAACTGTCCGGAGCAGTTATGTTCCGGGCACAGTCCGTGCAAATTGAATAATTGCTTGGTTTATGAGCCGAGAGAGCCAGGACAGAGCAGGAAAAGACAAGCCCCAAAAGAAGCCAGCTCTATGGGCACGGATGTGGCCTACACTCCCAAAAGATTGGCAGCTTTGGACTTAACAAAATAAAATATTTGGTTATCTATCTAAACACAATAGTCTACTATATGTATGTTAAAGAATTTTTAATTGGGCGACTATGGAAGGATATATTTAAAAGATACGACAAGACATGATACCAATTGGAAATTTATCTTAAGCGTTAATTAAATATTATATCGTTAGTTAGATCAGCTGTAGGACACAGCGACTGACACAGCCATAGTTGCCCTTGTCTTCACCGAATGCATTTTGAAGAGGAGTTCAAGTAAAAGTCAATAAAAAACCATTCCTACAGCAATTAAATGAACGCGGTTGCAGGCGCGTCCTCCCAGCAATTTTCCATCAAATAAAACCCTGGTGGTGTCGGGCACGCGAAGGAGCCAAAGGAGGCCACCGAGGGATGATAACCACAGAAGCATGATGCCACTTGTTGAGGCTGCGACCGCCTCTTACAGGAGGTAGCGGGCGGCGGGCGGCTGCCAGGCTGCCAGGCTGCCAGGCTGCAGCTGAATTCGACAGCAACAACGAAAGTTTATTAATGAACTTTCCTTCAACGAGAAAAAAAAAACGAAGGAAAAAACGAAAAACGAGGAGAAATCATGTTGCTGTGTGGCTGTGTGTGGGATGATGACGACAAGTACATGGAGCCACGTGTCCCAGACAATTCTATGGCACAGTGCAGCAGGCAAAACGAAAGGACACCGAGTTGGAAAGGGAAAATGGGCCGGAATGTTCCGAAAGGAATGCGTTGAATTTCTTCTATTTCTGCTCCTGCCTCGGATCCGTCGTGGCCGCTCTCTGCCCGACCCATTGACAACGACCCATTGGCATCGTCATTATCATCTGACATCGCCGCCATTCCTATCAAGTACGTTCTGAACAATAATTCAATTTGGTGCGGAAGTTATTAATAAAACGGTTCGCACCCCGAGGGCAAGGACAAGTGTGATGCCGAGGCTCTCCTGTCAGAGTAATTTGTTGAGTGTTTATGACAACACGTACTCTGAATTACCTCGCACCCCCCCGACCGCATTGAGTTTTATTTTAATAGCAAATTAGATGTGCTGCTCAGCGTTTAACAGTTGAAAATTCAATTTTCATTGCGTATCCGCCATATAAAGTATAGGAAAAAAAAGCCCGGATACTGCTTACTCTCCAATTCATTTGCCTTTGCATATCTTCACGCACAGCGACGAAGGATTCGCAGCCACCACCCACTCCCTTTTTCCGGCTATGTATGAATGAAGCGTCGCAAAAATTCCATTATTCTCCCTCCCTCCCAATCGCACCAAGGAACCCCTCTCCAACTGAAGTATGCATTCATTAGACATGCCACGGCAGCCACAGCCGAGGGAGGAGTCTCAGCAGCCGCAACCGAGCTTAGCTCTACGCCGGACCGCAGAGCAAGGATCAGTTTGGTTTCGCAGGCCGCCACCAACGGTTCACCATCGCGAGTTCGGAGTGAAAAATCGCCAAAAGTAATTTTCCAAAGCTTCAAGTAGGTGCCCAGGAACGGCCGATTATCCATCGACTATTAGTGAACTTTTTGGTGGTTTGTGTATTTTATACAGACATAAAACAAGCCAAAGGAACCGCAGGTTAATTACAAACAAAATTAATTATGTTTATGCCAACTATACACGTCATTAAGTCAAGGAAAATTAAGGAACACCACAAATTTCGGCTAACACGCAGTCAGGCCAAAATAAATTAAAAATAGCAGCAGTTTTTAAGCATCAAGTTCAATGTAAAGCGTAATCAGCGAACCAAAAAAAAAAAACGATAAACAAAACACGACACGGCAAATCAGTTTGTATAAATAACAAAATAAGTTGGTAAATTTATGCACTTTTTACGAACTAGATTCAACCATCGAAGAATAATGTAATCAATTTATTGTGCAGGATGGATGTAAGAAGAAATCAAACGAAATTTTAACAAAATCACCAATAAATTTTAATAAAAAATCTCACAACTATTAGTTTTAATAAATAAAGTCTTGTGTATGGAACAAAATATGGAAATAAACTTACAAAAATTACGCGAAAACCAAAGAACTCGGTGTGGATTTTAAATGGTGTCTCAAAGACAACTACATAAATGACTAATTAGCAATGCATTTGGGAGTACAAATATAATTTATTAATTATTTTCTTCACAGATTTTTCCTTGATATACAAACATTTAGCCAAATTTATTCTTTAACTACAATCTCGTTGTTTCCACTGGTTATATAATTTTAAATGTTAAATGTCGTGAATACAAAGAAATTAGATCTATAAACTACAATATAATTGTAAATAGCAGAGCTCTTTCAGTTACATTATACCTTGCAGTCTTTGTAAGGAAAATTACGCGATCGCGAGTATGTTAAAAAGTTAGCACGCTAAAATTTATAAAATCTAAACACATATGCAGATGCGGACCATTTTTCTTATCGCCTTGCTCGTGTATACTATCTAAATTATTATTTCGACTTACGTATTATTGTAGGTTTTACTTGTCGAGCTTCCGGAAAACGTAGATATGATATACGAGTATTTACCCCTCAGGGCAGGTATCTACCCTCATTGTTAAAATTGATCGAACAGATAAAGTTCCAGCCAAGCAAACTTTGCTTTATAGCGTGCAATGTTAGCGCTGACATTAACAAGGATTCGGACTATCTTTCAATTCCTTTACAACCCTGCAAAATAACATATGATTTCAGATAGCCAATTGAATAAAAAAAATAAGTCGTTAAATCTATTTTGAGAAGAGTGCGTAGTTACATCAAAATGTCTGTTTTCAAATATTTTTCCTGACAAAACGGCTAAATTTCTTGGCTAAGTATTTGTACTTACATACATGTACATTTCAAACTTAAAAGAGTAAAAAAAAAAATATTATTTTATACAAGGGGAACCTCGACACACTAACGTTTGTATATGCTTGCACTTTGGTATCATTGGATCTTTCGGTCAAATAGAACAAGCCTAACAGTAGAGATATTTAAGATTTATAAATTAATTCTGTTTTAATCAAATTTAAAACAATATTTTAAAATGGTACATACATCCCAGGGTTTTAGCGTACAACGAAAAAACAAAGTTGAAAACGTGTTGAAAAACAACGAACTAATGTAAACATTCATTACATTTACCTACACATGTTGTATTTACAGTTTTACATTAACAGTTCTACATTTTTCTCTACAATTACCGATCGTTTCTATGGCAGCTATAAGATATAGTCGGTTAACCTGGACTGTTTCGACTTGTATACTAGCTGCAGTATAACGAATATTCTGCAAAGTTTTATTCAGATTGCTTAAGAATGGAGATACTATTTTAAACACATAAAGGTCAGAAGTACGAACATGGCTAGATCGACTAGGCGTGTGATGCTGATCAAGAATATTTGTACGAGTATATGTATACTTTATGGTGTCTGAGATGCTACCTCTACTGCTTTGTATACTTCTGGACAAAATTATAATACTCTGTAAGGGTATTAGAATAACAGTTCTTAAAGGTGCTACATCAGATTTTAAGGAACTCCTCCTTAAAAATGCTTTAATACGTCGTTACAAATGTGCGTGACTTGCATGCTTCAGAGTGCTTTCCTAAATACAAATGTTAGATTTTTTTTAATTTTAACATGATGTAACTCATTAAGTGGTCTTTTGCTTTACAGCACATCTCGGGATAGCACTATTTTAGTCTTTTAGTTAACATAAACAACAAGGGTAGACTACCGATTTACCTTTAAGATAAGTTTATCTGGAGTTTATCTTGTTTGCTCCGGTCGCTTACAGCTAAAACACTTTAAATATTTAAGCTAAATATAATTGTAAAAAGCACTACCAGCTCTGTTTTCAATGTTGATATTTTGTGTTAATATTTTAAGGCAATTTAGCTGTTTCTTTATTTTATTGCTGAAGAGAAATCGGCTATTTGTCTGATTCACTGATACAAATATTTAAAATTTTCATATTGAAGCGTACGGATTATTGAATAAAGCACGAGCCAGTTAAAAGTAGGACACTGATCAAGCATGGACAGCACCGAATTCAGAAAACGTGGCATGGAAATGGTTGAGTACATCTGCAACTATCTGGAGACGCTGAACGACCGCCGAGTCACGCCCAGCGTGGAGCCGGGCTATCTGCGGCATCTGTTGCCATGTAAGCAGGACAATCACGATCCTAGAATCCGCCTGACCTCCTCATTCCCACAGCTGAAGCTCCACAAGAACCGGAGGACTGGGACCAGATTATGAGCGACGTGGAGGACAAAATCATGCCCGGCGTGACCCACTGGCAGCATCCACGTTTCCATGCTTACTTTCCGGCGGGAAACTCGTTTCCCTCAATCTTGGGCGATATGCTGGGCGACGGGATTGGCTGCATCGGATTCTCCTGGGCGGCCAGTCCCGCCTGTACCGAGCTGGAGACCATCGTGCTGGACTGGCTGGGTAAGGCCATCGGCCTGCCGGACCATTTCTTGGCCCTTAAGGAAGGCAGCACAGGTGGTGGAGTGATTCAGGTAACGGCGTAGAAAAATATGGCGATTTATAAGGTAGTTGTAGTGCCCTTAACTGTGACCGTAAAGAAAAACGGGATATAAACATGAAGTAAAGGCTCTTTAACCTACAAAACATAATGAAAGCAAACTAAATTGGAGAGCTTCTAGCTACTTCTTAGGACTTTATTCATATTTTCGAACTTTGGATTGACGTTTGTCGATTAGTTCGCATAATGACATATCCCCCATAAGCTTGAAATATTTGTTGGTGATATCTTTTATATCAAGTTTATTAGACCGACAATAGATCGGTTAATAGTTAATATTTAATTTTAGAGTGAGAGTGTGGTTTAACGGAATCAACATTTTGGTAAAACGTATCCGTTTCAGGAAGGGGCAAATTTATCTGAAAATTTTGCGCTCGTGTCGTCATAATGTGCAAACCGGAAATACAAAGAATCGAGTCATAGCTATTTTTGAATAAGCCGTTAACATAATAAGAGCACATTTTAAAATAAATGTAGTAAACTTTATAGCAGAGAAACGGCGAAAGAAATCATTAAGAAACAAACAATTCGCAATTTGACATATTTTAAGGCAGAAGTCGCGGACAGCGTGGTCATAAAATATATATATAATATATAATATATTACTATATAGTTCTGAAGCCGATTTTGTTTAGGTTAATTTTTCAATACCTCGCTAGTATACTAAATGTTATAATATATATACTAATGTAGTTGCCTCAATAATAGCAAAAATGTCTGAATGAATGCTCTAGAGCTCTGAAAACAATTAGAAGTTTAAATAGTTTTAGGGCACCTCTTGATTTGTTTATTAGTAATTAATTTCCATAATTTTCCTATTCTCTGGTACATTGACAACAGACCTCTGCCTCGGAGTGCGTGCTGGTCACGATGTTGGCCGCGAGGGCGCAGGCCCTCAAGAGGCTCAAGGCCCAGCATCCGTTCGTGGAAGAGGGCCACTTGCTGTCCAAGCTGATGGCCTACTGCTCCAAGGAGGCGCACAGCTGCGTGGAGAAGGCGGCCATGATATGCTTCGTGAAGCTGCGCATCCTGGAGCCGGACGAGAACGCCAGTCTACGCGGCCAGACGATCTACGAGGCCATGGAAGAGGACGAACTGCAGGGCCTGGTGCCGTTCTTCGTATCCACCACACTCGGCACCACGGGCTCCTGTGCGTTCGACAACCTGCCGGAAATCGGCAAGCAGCTGCAGCGTTTCCCGGGCGTCTGGCTGCACGTGGACGCCGCCTATGCGGGCAATAGCTTCATCTGCCCCGAGCTGAAGCCGCTCCTGAAGGTGACACCAGCTCAGCTCCCCCTTACCAAAAGCCAAAAGCCACTCTGACCCGACCCCATCCACAGGGCATCGAATACGCCGACTCATTCAACACCAATCCGAACAAATGGCTGCTGACCAACTTCGACTGCTCGACGCTGTGGGTGCGGGACCGCATCCGCCTGACATCAGCTCTGGTGGTGGATCCGCTGTACCTCAAGCACGGCTACTCGGATGCGGCCATCGACTATCGTCATTGGGGAGTTCCACTCAGCCGGCGATTTCGTTCGCTGAAGCTGTGGTATGTGCCAAACGCTGAGGCCCGAAAGGCCCTCGAAAGTCAAGTGTGAATGGGTTGTTGACTATTGTCGAAAAGTGAATTGTTTTGGATTGGCCTGGAGTATGTGGCGAAGAGTACTATATGTATAGTATGTTGTCTTGCCCGTCGTCATATTTGCTTGCGATTTAGTTGTAAAAACAAAAGTTTTCCATGCTTCATCCATCCGCGAAATGAGATGAGTCCACAACAGGGACTTGTGTACATATGAAATGAGTGAACAGGCATTGATAATTGCTAATTGCTAATTTAATTCCATAGACGTTACAAAAGAGAGCCCAGAGTCCAAATATTATAAACCATGAGGTATTGTTTGGTTGCTCATGAGTGGATGAAAAAAAGAATTGTTCATCAAAGTGAGCAAGTGAACATGTTCCTTCCTAAATGATCTTTTTTGAGGACTTTGCTCATTTTTGGTCAATTTGCTCAGTTTTATTATTTTGCTAAACATTTTTCAGTTACTCTTCTTTGCTCACTGTACTCCCAGAGTGATCAACACCACCAAAACTTTAAAACACAATCTGTTGTGCACTACAAGGTTTAGTGAAATTTGTAACCACTATGAGGATTTGGTAAAGCAAAAGGCCATATATATTGGCCATATATATATTTTATATATATATTGCTAATATATCAGATTTAAAGTAGAATAGTCTTTTTTTAGTTGTTGAAATATGGTCTGCTTATGAGCAGTCAACAAGTAAGTAAGTGAGCAACTGAGAAACTGAGCATTGAGGGAGCAGTGAACGACTGATCAGTGAATAGTGAGCAATATGAGTGAGTTGACCCTTTTGCAAAAAAGAGCAAGTAAACATGTTCACCCAGTGAACTGTATTTACCCAACACTTCCACAAGGTGGTTTCTGCGTTTCTTTCTTAGCCAAATGGTGTCTTTCTAGGTTCGTGCTGCGGAGCTATGGGATTTCCGGGCTGCAGCACTACATACGTCACCATATCAAGCTGGCCAAGCGCTTTGAGGAGCTGGTGCTCAAAGATAAACGCTTCGAGATCTGTAACCAAGTCAAGGTAAGTGAGTTGGCTCTACTTTCGTTTCTTTTCATTTCCCCTTTATTTCCCGATTTACAGACCCCCAGTAATTAATCATGCTTAGAGTTCAGAGATCTTTTGTATACGCCACCAGGCCACCAGGTCCGTGTGTGGGATTTTCATTGATGCTGTTGTGGGTGTGTGGGTCCATTTATTCGGTTATGCAGACCAAAGGTCCAACATTAATTGGGAAATTGATTTGCGAGTGACGCAAATAGCGGTGCCTAAACACTGCTTGGAGGGCCTTGGCCACAAAGACGTGAACTTGTTCACACCCCGCCGGCCAACAAATCAAACGTGCGCAACTACACGTCAAATTCAGTATGCCAATTTCACAAACAATAAAAGTATTCCCTCTTCT
Source organism: Drosophila parvula (assembly GCA_018904695.1). Classification (NCBI taxonomy): domain Eukaryota; kingdom Metazoa; phylum Arthropoda; class Insecta; order Diptera; family Drosophilidae; genus Drosophila; species Drosophila parvula. Next base: position 32,612 of record JAEIIG010032197.1, read on the forward strand.
CTGTGGCAATTGGCAAGTGTTTTGGCATAATTGCCTTAGAAAATCGTTCGGAGACAGGCGCAAATGATTCATCGAGTCTGCCTCCGACAGATGTTGCGAGCGTGAGCGTGCTCAACCTAATTGAGTGATCACTTCGGTAGCGGATCTCAGGAAGATCACGTTTGAGCAGATTTTTATCAATTTTTGGTGCCTCTTTGAATTCCAAACAGACAAAAATAAAGTAGTGACTTCAAAGGTATTTCATGCTTGTGTTTGCTTTTGATTCGAACACTCTCTGCGGGCATTTCTCATCTGGGTTACATTCTGGGATACCAATATTATTATTTCCATTAACACTTTACGTCGCAGGAGATTGATATATATTATATTATCTTGATTGTGCTAGCTGGGCCTGGTTTGCTTTCGGCTGAAAGGCAGCGACAAGCTTAACGAGAAGCTGCTGAGCATCATCAACGAGTCCGGCAAGCTGCACATGGTCCCTGCCAGCGTGAACGACCGCTACATAATCCGTTTCTGCGCCGTTGCCCAAAACGCCACTGCCGAGGACATTGACTACGCCTGGGACATTATCGTGGACTTTGCCAACGAGCTGCTGGAGAAGGAGCAGCACGACGAGCTCTCCGAAATCATGAACCGCAAGAAGCAGGACACGCTGGCCCAGAAGCGCTCTTTCTTCGTGCGCATGGTCAGCGATCCCAAGATCTACAATCCAGCTATTAACAAGGCCGGCACCCCAAAGCTCTCCATGGAGCTGCCCTCGCCGGTGGTGAGCCGCGGCAGTGCCCCAATTATCCGAACCCAGAGCTCGGTGGATCACAACTCGTGGATCTCCTGGCCGCTGGCCTTCCTCTTCAACAGCAACAACGAGGAGAAGGGCAACAATGTCTCATTGCGGTGGGTGTTCTTCAGTTTTTATTGTTGAAAAATCATTTTGTTCGTCAAATATAAGTTTATAGTTTGTTTTCGAAAACCCCGAACTTAGTACATTAAATGAGGTATTTATATATTTCGCATAAATTAATAATATCTTTAGGGCTTTCTGCTGACTCGCTGGAAAATATTTGAATTTTAAGATAAATAACTTTTATTTGCAGTTTTCGACATTTGGACACAAACGTGCGACCGTCATCGTCGCGACGGAATTCTGGAGCCGGCTCTTCCCCTTCGCCGGAGAATGAGCTGGACTACATGAATGTGCAACAGCAGGAGCAGCGATCGCCACGAAGGTCGCCCATGGTCGTCCGTAAGGCATCCGCCGCACGGGAAAATACAAACTAATTATATTCACACAGTATCCACAGATACTTGCATATGCATATATAGCACACAGTATTAGCACCTCCTTATCCCGGGTGCCTAGTTGAATTCTAGACCAATCTACAATGCAATGGGACCTCCCATATACATATGTATTACTTATCCTCTGAGATCTGTGACAGCAATATCGAACGAATAAAACTTTCTCGTTGTATGAAATGCAATAAATATTATTTCAAAAAGCCCACCGATGTTTGTGTTGAACTTTACACACAGATCTAAGACCATATAAACTGAAGATGCATAGCGCCGTATTTGCATACGTATTTGCTCACCTCTCGATAGTGAGCTTACACAGTTCAAGCAAGAGCGTATGTGTGCGTACAGATCTAGAACATTTGAAATTACGTGTTTACAGTCGTACTGCGTTACTTATACTTATTTTACAAAGTTGATATAATATATACATTTCAGCCATTTTATTATATTCTTGTTCGTTGTCGCGCTGTGTGTCATCGTGAAAGATGTGTTAGTAGCACTTTATTTGCTATCGCATATGGCTGCCAAATGAGCAGAACCAACTAATTCATGTGGTTCTAGAATCAACACAATATAAACGGATTCACGGTAAACAGACAAATCCTGTGATTTCTTTGATATTTCCTTCGAGGTAAACAAACGGGAACAAAAGCATATATGTACGTGGATGATGCCATAGATATGACGTCGGATTATTTGGTATCGTCATGGGAATGGAAATGGCAATAAATAATGTGCATTGCCACGGACTCAAAGTGGACTGTGACTCATTCGACACATTCCATAGATTTTGGGATAACTATTGTGTGCTTTCGGGAGAGTTAGGGGTCTGCCTCGACACAAGCTTGCTCCTGTAGGCCCTGAGCAACTTCTCCAGATAGGCGTCCATTTCGCTGCGTGAGTATTCATCCAATCGCCCGTTTTTCATATCCCAGTTCAGATATGTTGGCGCCTCTAAGACCGGCTTCTGGCTAGGTTCCGCCAATTTACTAACAGCCTTGCCTTCTTGGGCCATTATGCTACTTATCATTTTCATTTGTGGATTATCCATGGGGTTATTCAGAGGTCTGTGAGCCTCATACCTACTCAAAATAATCGGCACTGGTGTAACGGGGTGAATATTTTCTCTGGCAGGAACTACGCCACTGGCAGAGATAGAATTGGCATTCGGGGCTTCTACTTTTGGAGAAACCAACCCGCCCTGTTGCGGGCTCGTCTTTTCAATCATTCGTTGTAATACCTCATCGTAATTCTGCGACTCCTTGGGTGTCAACGCAGGCGCCTCATTGGCATTCTTCGGCATTTCAGCCATCTGTGGGCTGCAGCTATCACCGGTGCGATACTGCTCAAATTGTCGCTTCATGGCCAGCAACGGTGACTCCAGATCACCCAGATTGCTCGTATGCCCCTTTAACATGTTACTTATGACCTGAAGTTGGTCCCAGCCATTTGACTTCTTTTGCCTAGCTACGCTTGGTACAGATCCAATCTGTTGGTCCGATTTTCCCTCACCTAGTTGGTTCTGGTCTGCCCTTTTGTCCCTCTCCAATCGTTGGATCAGAGCATCCAGACTCGGCTTGACTCTCGATGTATCTTGGTAGTCGCTGGGCAAGAAGCCACGGTCTGTCAGATAGACAACGGGCGACTCCCAAGCCCTGATCATGTTTAGAACAACCCCGTTGTAGTCGTCATCCGCAACTTTTATCCTATCGTTTGCCTTGGCATCGATCACTAGAATCCCATCCAACGAACTGAGAACCAAGATAAACCTGAAGAAGGAGTTGGCATTAGGGTAAGTAGAACAATGAACTGCCGCGGACCGGGAACTTATACCAATGGAATATAAACATGTCCATTTGTCAATTTTTATTAAATATACACCAAAGTACTTGGATATGAAATATGAGACTGGGCTCGGTAGATTCTAGGTTCTAGGGGTTTCAGCCTGAAGCATGACAGTAAATTTTAACATGCTTGCCTTTCTAAATCTCGTTCCTGATAATACTATAACAGACTTTAAGAGGAGGAACATTACATACTATCCCCTTACGCTATATTATGAAATTTGAAATCCAACACCGGATTTATATACATATCTAGTTTATATCAAACAATAAACCTAATATCGCCACTGGCGCCAATAAAAAGAATCATTTAACAACATCTCTGACACCTTCCACGAAATACATCAATCAACGCCGCTATACATACTTATCTCTGCATTCAGATGGCGAAGCCAAAGTAAATTAGCATGCTTAGCCGAATGCCAGAATGAATGAAATGCCAAACGGATGATTTGGCCAAAACGAAAAGAGACGAAGCCGCTTAAATAAACGAAAATAAATGTAGAAGCGGCACGGATCGCGAAATCTCCATATGCAATATCCGCCAGCGGTTGTCAAGCGCGTGCTCCACAAAAATTTACAAATAAAAAGATGCAAATTTTGAAAGATGAGACCCACCACAGTCATCGCACCTATATAAGGTATATAAGGGTTTAACTATAATAAGGGACAAAAATTAAGGACCCTTTAAGATGTTATATTATTATATCCACAAAAATTTACAAATAAAAAGATGAAAGATGAGACCCACCACAGTCATCGCACCTATATAAGGGTTTAATTTTAATAAGGGAAACAAATGAAGGAACCTTTAAGATGTTATATTATTATATTATATTATTATGTGGTAATCATATCCGAAAAATACTGTTTATTTTTTGCAGGGATATTACTTTTATTTTGAAAAAACAAAGATATGTTTGCAAATAAAAATCGATTAAGTGGGGCTTAGTGAAGTTTGACTGTAGACAACGATCTTTGGAGTTTGTTTTGGTGTTTGTCGGTGCCAAGCGTTAACCGCGCTCAACAGAAACATTCCCAATCTCACGTATGACAGCCACAGAGGAAACAGCAGAGGCAACGTGGAAGGCGGATGGATTCGGCGGATTCGATGGATGATGGAAACGGCCCTCGAGCACTTTTGAAGTGTGACCGCGTAAACTGAATACGATTTTATATTTAGACACACGACGTCATCTGCGGTGGCTGGCACAGTGAATGAAAGTTTAGGCGAAGCTCGGCCGCTAAAGAGGAGCAGAGAAATACGTAAAGTCATGCTGTAGAGGCGTTCTCAGACCCGCAATCTCCATCGCTCTCTCTCTCTCTCTCTTTCTCGCCGCGGACTCTGCTCCCCGCCTGACAGTCTCTTCAAGGCGGCGCGTGCGACGAGTGACTCACTGAAGTTCGCCAAACCTTGCTCCCGCCCAGGCACAGTAGCCGAAATAGGTTAATTAAGAGACACATCTTTTTATTTGAAGAAAATATACGGTTCGGATTATATGCCAAATTAAAATAATGAACTTAAATTTTATATTTGTATACCTTTGCAGGGTTTTATCATTTTATGTATGTAAGAATATTTGTCTTGATCAGCATCAATAGCAGAGTCGATCGACCATTTTCCCTTATCCGTTTCTAAACAAACTAGGCTATGTGAACGAATCATTTCAAATAATCTTGTTTATGTTGCAGAAGTGTATATAGTACATACATATCGACCAGTTTATCTTATAACGATAGAAAGATTATTAAAAAATGGTTCACTTTTTTATTGGAACAATCGAGAAATCAATATGTAAATAAAATGAAATATTATATAACTTCGTTATTTTTTATACAGTCATAATAACGGTTGGTTTCAAGTGCAAACCGCAACTTTATATGTATAACAAATAAAAATTTATAAGTACGAGTATATATATAAACTTTAACTGACCTTCCAGTTGTTTATTCTTTATCTTTATCTTTATTAGAAACACCAGAAAAGGTGAAAATTAAATAGCTGCCATAATGCCATTGATAAACGATTTATTCCCTTTAAGCCAGATCTATAAGATAGTGTATTGTATTGTATTATATTAACACATTTTATCTTTCCATATATGTAAATACTAGCTAACCTGTATTAAGCGAAAAGAATATTTAAATTTTTAATCGAAATGGTGATAAATAATCATATGTTTTTTTACAACCAGAGAATAAACTAAAGTATACTTGGGAATTATAGTGACCACAGATTACGGCAAGATATGATAGGGGAAGAATCTGAAGGTCAAACTCACCACAATGGCGAAGAGTGAAGTAAAGGAAAACGACGATAGATCACTATGGAGCTCAGTTAGATAAGTGCAGTAATTAGCAAGTCGTCAAGATACGGGAGACCCTCTCGCTAGCTCTCGCAACAGGCCCACCCATTCATACATACGTGCTCTGCCAGCACCCATTCCCACACACACCCATTAGCAGCCCCCACGCCCACTCGACCAGCAACAGGCCGAAACAAATCGGTGAAAATTCATTTTGCAAAGTTTGTATTTGTTTTGTTATTTTTGTTTTCGTGTTTCACCCAGCAGGAGATTCCGTGAAACAATGGGCGTTTTTCACACAGCTACGTCACAAATTTGAGCTGTTGCCAGGTATTCGTCATCCGTGCATCCCGATCCCTGTTAACGGAGTTGGTCAATATTTGGACAATTGCTTGACACTTTTTTGCGAGAGTGGTTTGCGAGGGTGGTTCCCCCATTGCCTTTCCTAAATACATCATACGCCTGGAAAGTTTTGGTTCTTCTTTAAGAGATTAAGGGAAACAAGTTTGCTCTCTTGTCTTCGCGATTCTTTGCACTTTGCCAAACTTATCAACAAATCCGACGATTTCTGTTAGCCCGAAAAGATCCCCGAAAAGCGAAGCGAATAAAAAAGTATGGGAAACACGCTCGAAACCAATTTAAATGTCATAACAATTAACGATTCATTTAGGCAGCATGCCAATAAAACCACCTGAAGATTTACGACCTGACACTCGAGGCTGGGCATCGCCAGCAATTTGACATTAGAAGCTATTATTACATTATATTTCCTCAATCACACATAAAAGGGAATTTCTCTTACCTTACAATTATAATTAAGCCCGAAAAACCTTTCCAATTAGGGACTTTTTCGCACAGAGCCCGAGCCGAGTTAGCCGAGAGGAGTGGGCATAATGATCAAAGCGGGTTTCCCAGCCGATCTCGATGGAGGCGAAGTTCGAGTCTCCGGGTAGTAATTTAAGCGTGATCACGAGACGGGCAACGTCAATAGCCAAAACACCTAACAGGTGCTGTGAGCGGCAGCAGAGAGACAGCGAGAGTCAGCGAGTGCGCGCCGATCGTACTTTTTCCATATAAAAACGAATGCCAAGGGTACTGGCCAAGTCATTCGCGCCAAGGAAGCTGAAGCTGCCACAAGCGAGCGGTACGCGTTAACGGATTAAACAGTGATCGAGATACATAGGTTTGCGTTCAGACCAATATATCGGTGCGGTGTATACTATACGACTATAAAACGAACAGGAGACAGCGTCGAGATAAACACGAAGACAAACGAGAAGTGCTAATAACAAAAAATGAATGTTGAAGAGTTTCGCAAATACGGCAAGGAAGTGATCGATTATATATGCCAATATGGCACCAACATCGAAGAGCGTGATGTGGCGCCCACCCTGGATCCGGGTTACCTGAAGAAACTGCTGCCAGGTGAGCCGAACACGTCAATTAATCTACCAAATATCGAGGGAAATATTATTAACTGAAGTCAAGTGCGAAAAGGTTACTCCTTTTTTATTAACAAAGATAATAAACTTGTAGACACAGATACAAAGTGCGTAGAGGGAACACTGCTGTATATTCAAAGTCAAATTAACCAATTCTCATGTTATTTAATTACTTTAATCAACACACATATGTGAATTACAAATTTTACGACAAAAATAGAGCGACTTCAAGCCTTGAGAGTAGTCTAGGTTCAAATACTTTGGTATTGCTCAAAATTCACTGGTTCACTGGAAACTATTCGGTTTATTTTGTTTTCTTCTAGGCTTTATTTATCCCAGAAGAACGTGTTTAATTATAGCACTAGTGATAAATTGTATACGCTAATTGTTAACTATGCCCAAACAAATTAGCAATAAATGTCTGAAAATATTTCTCTTCGCACAAAACATGAATGTACGTATTGCATGTACATAAATATATTCAAAGAAAGCCAGGCCAAGTGAAGGGGCAGCAACAGGCGAATCAAAGACGCTCAGAAAAGTTGTTAAATCATGTTGACTAATTGCTTTGCTCACCGCTCAAAGAGTCATGTGAATAATGTGCGAATATAAACTATTCGAAAATCCCCAAGCCCACGGACTCGAGTGCCGCAATGAGGCGACGTGGGCGGGGGCTGGCATAATTGGGGCGCACTCGGCAGATCCAAAGATCGGTGAAGTTGGAAGGCCGAAGAGAACAGCGTTTTGCTGGCGAATTTCTGGCGAATTCCTGCGCACAGTAGGCTAAGTTAAATATTTACACCCCGCCGAATGGACGGACGCCGCAGACCGAGAGTTCAACTAAACAAATCAATTAATTATGCATACGCAAACACACACCTTGCGTATAGACTTACTTGTTGATCTTTCTACTCACTGCCAAAAACAACAGACGCGCCATAAATATTGCCCAAATTTATGGGTGATAAAAGAAATATTTAAGGCGCACCCACTAATCGGCTGCCGGCCTGTTTATCTTTCAGCCGACGCTCCCCAGTCGCCGGAGTCGTTCAAGGACGTGCTCGAGGACTTCGAGCAGAAGATCATGCCGGGAGTGGTGCACTGGAACCACCCGAAATTCTTCGCCTACTTCCCGTCGGGCAACTCATTTCCCTCCGTGCTCGGCGATATGCTGAGTAGCGCCATCGGGTCCATAGGCTTCAGCTGGGCCAGCTGTCCTGCGGCCGCCGAACTGGAGACTATCGTAATGAACTGGTATGCCAAGGCCCTCGGCCTGCCCAAGGCATTTGTCTCCGATGCGCCTGGCAGCACTGGCGGCGGCGCCCTTCAGGGATCTGCTTCCGAATGCGTTCTGGTGTCCCTGATTACCGCACGCGCCCGCGCCATCAGCGAACTGAAGGGCCAGACCAGTGTGCACGACAGCGTCTTCCTGCCCAGCCTCATTGCCTACGCCAGCCGCGAGGCGCACTCCTCTGTGGAGAAGGCCACCAAGATGGCGCTGGTCAAGCTGCGCATCATAGACGCCGACGAGCACGGGCGCATGCGCGTCGACCTGCTGCGCCAGGCCATTCAAAACGACGTGAACGCCGGCCTAACACCCTTCTTCGTGGTGGCCACAGTGGGCACCACCGGCGGCTGTGCCTTTGACGACATCACGGAGATCGGCAAAGTGTGTCGCCAGGTGTCCAGCATATGGCTGCATGTGGACGGCGCCTACGCGGGCAACTCGTTCATCCTGCCCGAGATGAGGGTCTTCTCGGCCGGACTGGAGTATGCAGACTCATTCAACACTAACCCCAACAAGCTACTGCTGACAAACTTCGACGCCTCCGCCCTGTGGGTGCGGGATGTGATGACCCTTAAGAGCGCGCTCAATGTCAATCCCCTGTACCTGAGACACGAGCACTTGAGCGGCGTGGACTACCGCCACTACGGCATTCCGCTGAGCCGCCGCTTCCGGGCCCTGAAGCTGTGGTTCGTGTTCCGGACCTACGGCATAAAAGGCCTGCAGGAATATATCCGCAACCACATGGCGCTGGCCAAGAAGTTCGAGATGCTGGTACGCAAGGATGAGCGATTCGAGGTCCGCAACGATGTCCACTTGGGCCTGGTCTGCTTCAGAATGCGGTAAGTCAGACAATCGAAGACGGAGATGATGAGATGACTTCCTGTCGAAAGTTTTGAAAACTCTTTCACTAATTATGCACCTTACACTCTACTTTATAGAACTGGCGACGAGCCCAACCACATGCTGTTGGCCCAGATCAATCACTCGGGCAAGATGCACATGACCCCGGCCAAGTTTAATGGCCGCTACGTAATCCGCTTCTGTGTCACCTATGAGCACGCCACGGAGAAGGACATCCTGGATGCCTGGAGCCAGATAAAGTGCTTCGCGGAGGAAATACTGCGCGACCACCAACTGGAGTCGAGCTCCGTACCCACAACGCCCGAGGGCTCGGAGCGAACGAGCTCGGAGCCCATGGCTCCCGTGGCCGGCAAGCCGCCCATTAAGAAGAAGCTGACCAGGACCAAGTCCCTGCGATTCTCTTTCACCCGCAGTATCTCGCGAGAACAGTACCAGAGCCAGAGCGAACACCTCATGGACGGATGTACACCGATTTTGGTGGTGGATCCCAAGACGCTGCAGGAGAACTTCCAGAAGGCGGCGGAAGACAACGAGAGGAATAGCAGCAACAACGGAAGCAACGGCACCGTCAATAGCACCATCAAGAACGGAAACACGAAGTTGAAAAATATCTCCGACGTGGACACAGACGAGGGGAGTAACTGAGCGCCCAGTTGGAAGGGACGGATTTTGCGGATTTACCTCTAGCTAGTATTAATTTGGAGCTGCAATGAGGCCTGTACCTAATGTCTACCGACTAACAAACATTGCTCAAGTTGAATTTAAGTACATCTATTTATGCATTTAGGGTCTAAGTTGTTTCTGAACTTCATCTAATTTAATCAAAGGCTCATCTATTGCTAATAATTTGTAGCTAAGATAGGTCTACTATCATGAACAAAAGCACGTATTTATAAACATTTATTATTGGCATTTGTTATGCAAGTTTTCTATAAAACAAACCAACGAAACATTATCGCGTGTCTCTACTGGGAGGGCATGCGGACCAGGCTCCAGGTAACACAAACGAGGATGCTGCAGAAGTTCAGTTCAAATTTGACCGATTTTTAGACAACGTTTTGGTCTGGTTTTTTGTAATCTCTATAACCTTGTTTGTAACTTCATAATATTTAAAATCTACTTAGGTACGTCCAAACATTTTAAAGAACTTAAAAGTATTCACAAACAAGAATATTACGAAAATTTCATTTGAGATTTTGAGTGTGCTTTTACCATCCGCCGCCGTCATAGTAGAGTTTGTGCTTACTTAAGATCTACAGTTTCTCAAATCAAACAAAAGCCAAGGTGAACGAGAAGCCATTCGTAGAGATGACCCTGGTAATTGACGATGACGAAGACGAAGACATTCAAGATGAAGCGACTGCTCTTCAGTTAATGAAGGAAGAATTGGAAGAGTTGACAAAGGAGCGTGATTTTTACATATCTAAGTTGCGCGAGATTGAGATTCTGTAAGACCACTAGGCCTAATCCGAGACCCCATCTAATCGGCCCCGTTTATTCCTTGCCAGATGCCTACGAGCCGATGACGCCGAGGAAAATCCTTTTATTCAACAAATATTGGACATCTTATATGAGCCTTGGGTAGGTCATATCCATATGCTTAGCCTACCCGCTTTGCAGTCCTTTTTTACCTTTTGTTTTACCCGTTCAGCCGTTTGCCCCGCCAGACGATGCACCGCCAGACGATGCCACACCAGAGCATGTGCAGTATTAATTTAAGCAGAGAAGGTCAGCATATTTATATTCAAAACGGAAGACAATTAGCAAGATGCAGGAAAATAATACATTCTAATGCGATTAGTGACTGGGCGTTGCCAGCGACAGTTGCAAGAAAACAGAAGATTGTTTGGTGCTCATTTGGCTCACAGATACTATTATTATTATGTTAAGGAAATTCTAAATTTTCCCTGCAAGCTTCTTACTGCTTTATCAAACTTTAAATCTAAATTGATATATTGCTTAATATTTAAAAACGCGAATCACAGGCTATAAAGTTTCTTAACCGAAAATTATTAAACATTTCACGTTGAGTTAAGACAACCATTGTAGACTTTTATTTCAAATCAGTTCCAATAATTTGATAAATTTTGCTAAATAAGCTTGGGATCGAACGATTATAATTGAATATTTGATGTCAATATACATACAATATATGATTAAGTTTTAATTTAATTTTAATTTTTTTCGCAGACTGGCGATGCTGCTTAAGAAAATATGTATGTATGTACATATGTACATATATGTATACTTTATGGTTTCGGAGATGCCTCCTTTTAAACATTATATATGTACATATGTACATATGTAAATTATTGGTTGGCAATAAGTTATAATCCCCTTGTACCCTATGGGTACCTATGGGTATGAAAAGTAAGAAAAGTACATTCATAAGTGCTCGACTGTGAGATACCTTGTCTAAAGACAGACGCGCTGATCCCAAATTACCTAGAGCACACATATGTATGTATGTATATATATTTGAATGTATATTTTATTGATCTGTGTAAGTGGTGTCCAAAGCATTGACTCGCGAGTCGCCGTATCTACAGAAAATAAACAACACACCACTGATCTCAAATTTTAAAAATACACATTCTTAAAAAAAGTAAATATGTATGTACATTCCATTTTCTTTTAATTCTAAAGCTCTGGGTTTAGGATATCCAACAGTCGAGCACAATGGACACGTACATATACATACATACAAACATACATATATGTATGAATTAATTCTCACGTGTTTTTCTCTTAATAATAAGCACACAGTAATTGTGTTTTTATGGAAATTATCAAAGTCAATTGAATTTTGAACTTTGGCGACTTGTCAATAGAATTATAAAATCGGACTTACCTTTACAAACGCGAATTGTAAATAACAAACAAAAATGTAATAATTTAACCAAAACAAACACGCTTCACATATGGTTTTATCGATTCTACCGGTTTCTGTCCCCATCGATAGTAGCCCTGCACTACTCGATCTATCGATATTCATCGCTAAAACGTAAACAAAAATTTGCCAGCGCTATTACTATTGTTAAAAGGCATTAGGAGACTTAAAATGCCGAACTGGAATCAAATACAGTCGCAGCTCCGAAGCTCCAACAATCCAGTCGTATTTTTCGACATAGCGGTGGGCACAACGGTATGAAGCAACGGACTTGGGCATTCACAAACGCGGCATAACTTATTTTGGTTGCAGGAGATCGGGCGGATGATATTCGAACTGTTTGCGGACACGGTTCCACGCACAGCAGAAAATTTCCGGCAATTTTGCACAGGCGAGTACCGGCCGGACGGCGTGCCGATTGGCTACAAAGGCGCCAGCTTCCACCGGGTGATTAAGGATTTTATGATACAGGGCGGCGACTTTGTGCAGGGTGACGGCACCGGCGTGACTAGTATTTATGGCAGCACGTTCGGCGACGAGAACTTCACCCTTAAGCATGACTCTCCCGGACTCCTGTCCATGGCGAATAGTGGAAAGGAAACTAACGGATGTCAATTTTTCATCACGTGCGCCAAGTGCAACTTCCTGGACGGAAAGCACGTTGTTTTCGGCCGTGTTCTAGACGGACTGCTGATCATGCGCAAGATCGAAAACGTGCCCACGGGACCCAACAACAAGCCCAAGCTGCCAGTGACGATTTCGCAGTGCGGGCAGATGTAGCGCGGAAATAGCAGTGTGGAGTTTTGTAATAAAGAGCTAAGATGTGTTTTTTGGAACGAAGCGAGTACATTTGAATTTGGTTAGGTTCTAATTATCCTAGCTATAGAAGGGATAGCCGCCAGCTGCCGCCTTCTCCTTTCGCAGAGTTCGACAGTCCTCGATCATGAAACTGAAAGGAGAACGGAAGTTGATTAAAACCTTCAGGGAGCAGCCTTTCGTTGTACCCACTCGTAGTAAAGAGAAGCCAGCGGAACCGTGGCCAAGTGCCAGAGAGCGTGGGCATCGAGGATCCAGAGTATTGGTGGGAAGTCCAGCAGCTCGAGACCCATGGCCATTGCCATTAGCACATAGAAGCGCAGGATCTTGCGGAAGTAGGGCCGGCGGTTACGCACCAGATGGCACCACACAAACCAGCCCGCGGCTGCGATCACGCCTGTGGCAATATTCACCATCATATTGAAGGAGTAGCTGAACTTGCCCACGCTCAGGTAAGCGAAATAGTTAATGTAGTAGGAGAGGAAGGCCAGGGATATCACCCCGCGCAGGAACAGCGAGTAGCGGTGCAGCATTCGCATCACCATGGTGTACAGTGAGCACAGGATGATGGAGTAGGCAAAGGCGTAGTCCAGGAGCTCGGTCAGGGGAAAATCTCTCGTGTGAAAGATGGCCGACCACACCCAACCGTTAAGACTTGTCTGTGGGTCAAAATGTGTTCTTAATAATGTTAAGTATCTGCTCTGATGTGTAGCCATGTCGTACCACTCCGAATATGTGGGTCAGCATAAAGCAGGGACTGTCCGGACGTACTTCCCGGCGGAATTTGCGCAGCATGCGAAGATGCACGGCAAAGTTGAGTGTCGAGAACAACACAGAGGCGGGTTCCTGCATGCCCAGCAACCGGAGAAACGGCCACTTGCCGTAGAACTGCGGAATAGGCCATCCCCGTTCGAAGAAGGCGAGCACTGTCCTCCACATACAGCCGTATTGGCACTCATCCGCGCAGCTCCATTGGAAGAGTCGGTCAAACACGGACTGCTTGTAGAACTTCACTGCCTGCTCCTGTATCTCGAGACCATCTACAAAAAAAAAACAAGGCGTCCTCGTCAGGTGAAAGCAACTGATAGCAGTTACATGCTTACCTGCCGAGCAGTTCGTTCGCTCACAGTTCTGCCGGCAGTTGTGAAAGAACTGTGTGCGATCGCCGTTGGAGGCGTTGCACACTGTTACGAACGCTGCTCCAATAAGCAGGAGTATTGCACTTGAATTGCGACTAGACATCGTTACACTATTTACATTTTAGGTGCTCTCACCTCGTCTCTACCTGTAATATTTTGTAAACATTGCGACTATTGATTTATCGCCCCATCTTCAATTACTTCTATCGATAGTGACCACCCAAGTCCTAACATTGGCATACTAATAGAGATGGTACAACCTCAATCTATCGTCTTAATAATTTTATGTTTTTTTTCAGTTTGGCAATGCTTTTAAAAATCTACTTTTGTTTGATTCGAAATTATATTTTGTGCTTTTAAAACATCTGTATTAAACCATACATTTTGATTAAAAAATTAATTAAATAAGCTCCATCCTTTTTTCCAGTGATATCAAAATCGGAAAACATCGATTTTGTGTAAATTGGAATATCGATGTTTCTTCCAGCTCTAATACATATGCCAAAACAATTGCCAGTTCCTGCTGTTTTGCTGTTTTTCGTCGGATATTACAACAAAAAGTAGGCGTAAATTCAGTTAAATATGGTAAAGGAACGTCTGCACCAAATGGTACATCCTCGTAGCACGGCATAGATCTGAGATCGAGCAGCTGGCGGCTCTGCAGGTGGAATTTTCCGCAGGTGCACTGGTGCACCACACTGCTATCAACTATTGTCGACCATGCATCTGCCAAAGCAAAACGATCCTATATTTAGAGCATGACTCACCTGCACTAAGTGAGGAGATCAGCAGTGCGAGACTATTGAAAGGAAAGCTGCGACCGATTCCGAGCCCACCGGATGTCCAAGTATCCGAGCATCCAGAGAGATGCCTTTGCGCCAGCACTGCCAGCAGTAGCCCGGAATAGCCGAGAGCCACGCAAGCCGCAGCACGGTATCAAGGTAGGTCATTTTTGTTTTCCTAGAATGCCATATCAGGGAACTAATCTACACTGCGTATTTCAATGATCTTAGCAACGCGAGCCTCTGGTCTTTTTCATCATGCGTCTAAACCTAAAAGCCGTGCTGCTCATCCTCATTGTGGCCGTGGTGGTGATAACCCTTGGCGTATACATGCGATGCGCCGCCTTCTCCTTCTCACCGGACTTTGTGCGCACGCTAGACAGGCAGGCATCCAGGCAGTCCTCTGGTGGTGGCGACCACACCGTGCTGCAGGACATCGAGTGCTCCATCAACCAAGAGTACAGTGTGCACTGCAAGCGGGACGAGAACGCTAACGAGGTGTACCTGCCCTTCTCCTTTCTGCGCAACTACTTCGAGGTGAGCGGAGCAGTCTCCACCAGTGGCACCGAGGTGGCCAAATTCAACTGGATGCACAGCACGGCCAAAGTGAACCTGCCCAGAGGCAAGTACGATGCGCGCGGCGTTTTCATGTACTTTGAGAACTATAACGTGGAGGTGCGCGACCGAGTGAAGTGTATCAGCGCTGCGGAGGGCGTGCCCGTTAGCACGCAGTGGGAGAAGCGCGGCTACTTCTACCCCACACAGATAGCCCAGTTCGCGCTGTCGCACTACAGCAAGAACCTAACAGAGCCGGCGCCGCGTGTCCGCGTCCTGGAGGACGCCGATGGCAACCAGATGGACTGGAGCACACCCAAAACCAGCAACATGACTCGCATCTGGCACCACAAGTTCAACACCAGCGTGGTCCAGTTTGAGACCGCGTCCGGCTACGAGGGCGCCATCAGCATCGCCCTCAACCAGACCCTGGACCTGCTGCTCAGTGTGGACCTGCTGTTGGTAACCAACAGCAGCAGTCTCATGGTAACCGTCCAGAACCGCGACACGCGGCATAGCTACAACCTCCACTACATACCCGCCGACCTGCTGCTCAGTGTGCAGGACTCCAACATATACTATGGCCTGGGCGGGTCGGCGCTCAACAAATGGCGGCACATAACCCGGGACCTGCACATCGATGTTCAGAAGGGCATCGTCCTGGGGGACAAGCGGTCGCCGCTAAAAGTTCGCCGATCAGACCTAGAGGTCCTTTCCATCGGCTTCCTGGGACTGGGCTTCTACGACAACATAACACTTTCCACCAGCGAACATCTGGCGCACTTCTACGACGCAGCAGAGTGGTTTGTCCACAACCAGGATCCCAAGACGGGTGGTTGGACCAATCCCGTGCGTCGCAGCCTCAACGGATTCGCCGAACTGCGACCGGGCTGGATCTCGGCCATGGGACAGGGGCACGCCATATCTGTGCTGGCCCGAGCCTACTGGCATTCAGGCGGAGACGAGCGGTACCTGCGAGCGGCGGCGGCTGGCCTTCAGCCCTACCGGGTCTTTTCACGTGACGGCGGAGTACTGGCGCAGTTCATGGACAAATATTACTGGTAAGTACATACATATATTAAAAAGTGGGAGAGCTACAGTCGAGCGCTGTGTGATAACCGGTACCAAATTTATGAAAAACTTTAATTAATTAAAAATGTTGACAAACATGCTTGGCAACACCAAATAAATACACATGTTGCTAGAAACATGTTGAGAAACATCCTTTGATGCTGCCAACACAAATGTATATGTTGCAGGGGTTCAGCTTACACATTTACGGTGGTATGTAATTCAAATCGCGCCATTTTTTGTAAATGTTTGCCTGTATGCTTTTCCGATTAATGTTAAGATTGAATTATCTTAAATTCATACTTATTGGAAAACTTGTAAATGATTCTCATGGGTGGGGTTATTTACGAGACCAGATATTGACAAAACCAAAAGTACATTAAGACTTTTATATAGCCAATATAACTTTTTTTTTGTTGCACTTTGGATTTTAAACAATTGTTGTTGGGTTGTGAGAGCAACAACTTTGAACTTTTCCGAAATCCAGAAAGAAACCCCTAAGAATGTTTGCACCAAATTTGTTAAACCTTGCTCTTACAAGTATAACTTCTGAGATCTATTGTTCCATACGGACGTTCACTAAGTAATAATAATCGTGCTCCAAAACCTTTTAAACATCGTCTATTGCCTTTCCTCGTGCGATATGAGTACCGGGTAATAAATGTATTATGCTAATCCGCGTAGCTTAATTATTCTATTGGAGCTTTAATAACCACTTAAGCTTAACCGAAAACCTTGCCCTATCAAACAGGTATGAGGAGTACCCCACCACGCCACCTTCCTACGTGCTCAACGGATTTATTTACTCACTGCTCGGCCTGTACGATCTGAACAGCACGGCTCCGGTTAAGATCGCACGCGAAGCTAGCAAACTGTTTGCCCAGGGCATGTACTCCCTAAAGAAGATGTTGCTATTGTACGACACGGGCTCGGGCACCAGCTACGACCTGCGACACTTGAGCCTAGGGGTGGCCCCTAACCTAGCGCGCTGGGACTACCATGCCACGCACGTTAACCAGCTCCTCCTGCTGGCCACCATCGACAGCGATCCGCTGATTGCACAGACGGCGGAACGCTGGAAGGGCTATATGTTTGGCAGGCGGGCTAAGCACAACTGAGAACTAAGGAAACTGGCGGCGTACCGTCGTCGAAAAAGTGATATTTTGTAAGGCTTTTGTAAGGCATTGTGTGCTTAACCATTCTAAATGGTTGCATGTAGGGTGTCCACTTGCGTCTCCGGCCCGGAACTGAGTCCGTGCTTTTATTTTATTATTTCCGACCTCGTTCTGGCGTAGCACGTCTTACCAGGCGTTTAGGTTTAAGCTATTGTACCTTTATCTTCGATTGCCTATCATTCAGCTGTTGGCCTCTTGTCCTTTACCATTTGTTAGTCCCCAATTTATAGGCTAATTGTTTCCGCGAAAATATGTAGTTGCACCCGCGCTCACTGGACAATATCGAGAAATTAACAAGAAGTAACTCACACCTAACACTAAACACTTGTCGTTGTTGTAGCAAGACTTTTTTACGGCGCAAAACTAAGTAGAGTTCGTTACACTCCACGTCCCTGTATAAAGTAATGTAGAGAGCTTAGCCTAATAGCTGGAATTTGAGCCCAGGTAGCATCTGTTATATACCCATGTATACCCCCGTTCCCTAGTAGAGATAGTCGTAACGTTCCCACTAAAACTAACTGCCCCCAGAACTAACTAGACTTGGAAAGACATTGATAAATGGTAAAAAAAACATCGAGAACATCGATACTTTTCCAGCTCTACCCAAAATCCCAATGATGGATAACGATGCACGATAATAATGGTAATTTCTATGTACGGTAAGCATGTAATGTAATGTAATGTACTGTAGCGAGTAGGCAACCTAAGGAGGATACTCTTCCGTACTTCTCTCAACTTAAACGATGCCATTCCATACCTAAGTTTAGTTAACCATCTGTCAATTAGGCGAACTAATGTATCATTTGAATTTGAATGTATTCTAAGGATCCGTTAACTCTGTTGCTACCACTAACCCAAAACGAGACTGTTCACGAATATTAATTTTAGTATTGTGTTAAATGATCAACAAATTAAAGTACTTAATTTATGTTCTTTGTATTACAAATTCTGTCTATCCATTTGGTAAGGGGTCAGGATCGCTGCGAGGTCAGCACGTGCGAGCGGATCGAGGGCGGGCCGCTCCGACGACGCACTTCCTGTATGAAGGCGTTTTCCATTTGGTCGCATATCAGGTCGAAAAAGATATTGGCAACGTTGCTGTGCAGCAGTGATTTGAACTCAAACGAGACCTTAAAGTCTAGCACACAGGAGTTCGGTATGTCCTTGAGGCCCGGCCTGAAGCGCCACTCATTCAACAGGTAGTTAAAGAGACGTCCATCGTGGCACTCTGACTTGACAAGACTGGGCGGTACAAGGGTGACGTGCGACGTGTATGCCTCGTTGAGTGGTGGGAAGCCTACTATCAGGTCAGCCTTGAATGCTCTTCCTCCGGTCTCCTGACTATGGACGTGCGAGCGCTTCACGTATGGCACGAATCTGTGGTAGTTGCTGACATCAGAGACGACGCTGTACATGTCCAGCATGGAGTACCTTGTGGGGTAATTTTGCGGATGATTTCATCATACTTGCGAGACCGATTCAGTGCGCAATATTCTTACCCAACGAGCTCCTTCTTGGTGTACGAGCGGTTCTTGGTGCGGAAATCATTGAATGTTATGTAGGACCTGTGGATGCTGTTGGAAAAGCTGCGCTGCTGCTGTTGGAGTCCACAGCCACTGCAATGGTAGGAGAAGCACCGTCTGATTGGTACAATAAATTTTGCTGCCTCAATGATTCCCCAGGCTTGCCATCGGCTCCAAATTATGTAATTTACATTTACCTGCTGACCTTGTTTCAAAAAAGGGTCGCAGCAGTCGGAGTCTGACGTCCAGGGCTTTCAGTGTGCTGCCGCCTTTTAGCATTTTGGGCAACGCTGTCCGAGATTTGAGGCAAAATAAGGGAGTAATCGAAAAGAAAAGCAAGATGTGCTACAGCGGCTGCTCCGATAAAATATACCAAAACTAATGTTAAAAAATACTACAAATGTTATACATACTTCTAACAGCGCCGCATATGTTAGACATTTGTATACTCTTGCAGGTGGGGGAGTAGTATACCTTTGCAAGGCAGTAAAGATTTATATTTTCTTGAGTCGATCTGGCCATAAATCGAAACGTATCAGATCGGACGACTATATTATGGAGATGCCATATGTATGTAAGCAAATGGAAGTGTGCTTAAGCTTAGTGCTAACCGAAACTGTATTAAAGAGGCATAAGAATGCATTTTCATAAACCTTTTCGACACGCCTGATGTCAATTCAGATCAGGTGATCTCAGAGCTGAAACTACCAAATTTGATGACAACATTCTTATATTCCTAAAGTGCTTACACTCAACTCTCTGCTAAACAAAAAATAAAATCATACGGACAGAATTTTAAGGTCTTCACCGCAATAATTTAATTCCTACATAATAACACACAAAGAGCGTTCCTCCTCTTGCGGCGCTGCCTGGCCGGAAAGCTCCTTCTGCTTCATTTCCAGATATGTGTTCTCGTTCCGCTTCTCCATCCAATCGGGCAGCGGTGAAGTCCAGTCTGTCGGTGGCTCTTTCCGTTTCTGCCAGGTGTCGTTGGCAAAGTGGGCGCGCAGACGGGTTAAACGACGCTCTTCCTCGCTTTTTATCACTGCCTCGCCGGCTGCCACGTCGTTGCCATTCGACTGCTGGTAACGCTCGCAGTTCCGGTAGTCAGTCAACCACTGTGAGCAGTCGGTGTCCTGGCCGAATATGAAGTACTGGTGGAGGCGGGCCTTAAAACTCGTGCAATCGTCGTATTCATCTTTGTACAGGTGACAGGGCCGTATCTGAAACATAAATTCATTATTGTCTGGTCCAATCCCGGAGCTTGATACTTACTGCCCAAGCATCATCGAGTGTGTTCTTTGTACTATTCGATTTTAAGTCAGTATTTTCTGGTTTCTTTGCCATTATTGGTCAATTACATAAAAATATTTAGTTCACCCGGCCACTGAAACAGCTGCTTTTGTTTGCTATCGATCAAAATATCAATAACAAACAGCTGATTGTGTTTACTATCGTTCAGAAATATCGATATGTTGATGCTAATTGGCAACACCGGTTCAATATGTATATCTGGGGTATTCCCGATACAACTAAATTAACCCAGCCAACCATAAGCTGAGCGTTCCCAAGTCGGAGCGAAATGGATACCCGAAAAACCACGTTAAAGATGAACTTTCGGATCACTGATTTCGCTATTTAATTTAATTATCTAGCTTGTTCTTCGTTTTTCTAAGGGATTTTGTGCGTTTTTTACTCTTTGGTTGGTATACTGTCAGAACTTTTTGTGCAGCAAGCGGTGTTAAAGGCGGTTTTCTTTTATAAGTAATTAGTAACAAGAATTAATAAAAAGGACAATGTGAAAAATAATAACTTCATTAACAAAAAACTTTAATCTAAATTTAAAAAAGTAAAAATAGTAAATACGAATAATAGTAATAGGAAGAAATTAAAGATCCATGACCGATTCATTAGAAACAGTTGCAGTAAGTAGTGATGCATTAATTTTTAGTGATAACTCAGGCGCGAAAAATAATCAGTGCTCGAATAATGAAATAAACGTTAGTAATTATAATGGTAAGTAATGGTCTTAATTAAATTATAAAATCCAAATTGTCCTTTTTACAGATATCCTTTAAGAAATCAGAAAAAACACTGTTGTAATAAAGCTTTTATTGAATGATAGTTTACTTATTAAAGGATTATTTTAAAGGAATTTATTGCGTATAAAATCGATTTTTAAAAATTTAGCTACTAGACTTGAAAATCTCGAGAAGGACAACAAGAAAAAGCATTCTCGCCAACTGGCTGAGCTTATAATGGGACAGAAGTTGATGGCACCGAAAAAATAAGTACCTATATTAAAAACTCTGTTACTTAACAGGAGCTATTGATTCTCGCTAAACATTTAATATTCCTCGTGATCTGGCGGTGTATGGGTTGGCGGGGTAAAGCCATCCTAGAATGAACAATACAAGACAATTGCAAGATAGGCGTACGGAAATTACCTACCGCAGTCGTATACAAGATGGCTAAAATCGTTTGTATAAGAGGATCCCCTTGGTTTTCCGCAGCTTTGCAACTGCAAAGAAAAGGAATCGGTCGATTAAAAGACCTACTAGTCATACCAGTCCAGGACGAGAGAAACCGACTTACATAATCTCAATGTTGCGCAACTTAGAAAGGTAAAAATTGCGCTCCTTTTTGATTTGTTCCAGTCCCTTCATTAACTGATTATAAACTGATACGTCGATTTCCGGCGTCACCTTTTCAAGCGGCTGCTCCTCCTGTGCTCCTTCACCCGTCTCTGCCAAGTGGTCCAATGTCGGTGGGGCATTCCGGAAGCTGCCGACCCCTCCACTGGAGCTAGGGCCGACAAGGGAAGTCACAGCGTTGGAACCAGTGACCTTAGGGACACCCCCACGGGCTGCGCATGCGTCGTAGTCCCTGCCATCGTAATTGGCATCGACAAATTTTTTAAACCATTGCAAAAATTCCAAATTGTCCTGGAAACGACCTTTGATCAATCTGTCAACGGGTACAATCTAAAATTAAAATTCCAAAGTGCGTTAAGCTGTGCTTAATGTGACAGATCTCAGATCTTCTTGGCTCCGTTATGTTCGCTCCTTTCAAAACACAAATGAAATCAAAAAGAAAATACAGCCTCGAATTTAATTCGAATTTTCGGTATTGTGTTTTAATCAAATCGAAAATCCTGAATTAAAGGGAACTAGGTATCTAAGACAAGCAAAATTACCTTATCCACAGACATCTTTTTGAAGCCCGCCTGCAATATCTTGAAGTTCTGAATGTACTCGTGCTCAAGATTTGTTAGGAACTTGACTCGCTTTAAGGACACTGAATTTGGAAACGTCATATCCATGAACTGACAGTACGCAGCTCCTAAAAAGGCAATCGGAGGTGAGAACATTTTCTCGGTGACTCATACACACACTTACCCGTGCATAGCTCCTCGATTTTTGAGTACTGCAACTGCAGGCAATCATTTACCCATTCCAGCAATTCGTGACGCGAGAGGTTATCCTTAGTCACATTAGTCGAGTAAACATTGACAGCCATGATGGTATTGTCTTTTAGTTTATTAATCGATAGATAATCACTGAAGTGATGAAACGAATTAAAAAACTAGATAAAATTCGGCGGGTACCACATCTTGTTCGATGGATTTCACTTACCAGCAGTATTGCTCAAGATCTCAGTCTGAATTGTACTTTGCTTACTCGTATACTTCGATTTAATGTTCGTCTAAAACTTAGGGGAGTTTCGAGTCAATGCCTATTTGACAGATCAGGCCCTCAAGGTCTACTACATATTCGGCTTTTCGAACTCTAATAGTTTTTTTTTAAGTACCATGACATTTAAAATCTAGTCTAGGGAATTCGTAGTGAAAGACAAATTGGTCTAATTTGAAGATAAAAAAAAATAATTTAAGAATATTATTCAGGATACAAGATTTTATACATTCTAATCTCAACATATTTTTTGTCATCATGCCTCAAAACAGCTTGAAGGAAGAATTATTTAAATAATGGAAAAATAAATACTAAAACGATGACTAAATTCCCATATACAAATTTTTTAACTTCTGAAAATAAGGTTTATTAGATTTGCTTTTGTAATTACCTTATTCCGCCGATTTGGCTCCTTCGTAGTATTATCTTTCCTAAAGCTCAAAAGATAGCTCATCAATACAAAATTAACCTCGCGCGAGAAGGAGATCGACGACGAGTAATATTTATATAGTAATTATCACAAGAGAAGATTGTGTAAGAGTAGTCCTAATAATTGTAATTGAAGTTAATATAAATTGCCCAAAAGTACATCGTTGAGGACGGTGCCTTGAAGACATTTTCAAGAAAGCTTTAAGTTAAATGTACATATGTCACGAAATTGTAGCTTCGCAGCTAGACAAAAAAAACGCTCTAAGTCGCAGTCATAAGGCAGACAGAATGTCTAATGAATGATCTTCAAGTTTGTAGGAAACCATGCAAGATTTGTTGTTGCAAGCTCGAGATCACGGCATCACGGGAAATTTAAGCCTCTCCAGCGACGCCTATCTTGTTGCCTATAAACCGTATGTGACTTAAACATTTTTCAACTTCCTTGAATTTTTTCCCAATGATTGCAGTTAATACATATTGGCAGTTTAATTGCAATTCTTCTGTCTAAATCTGTGAAACTGATGTTAATATATTTGTGAAGCTATTTTTCTATTCCATATAAACTTTATCCGCTTGCACAATCTCTGGACATTACACCTACTATATTTATCTTTGAACCATTTACCATTTTTAAAGGTTAGATATTTCCAAGCTGTATATTTCCTTTAGTTTTTTTTCGGTAGGTTTTTTGTAACACAATGATTTTCTTAGTTCTTATGCTCTTTCCTGTATTTGTGTACTTTTATTTTTATTTCTCTGATTTATTATTTTTATTTCTTCTCCTTGGGCATCACATATTATTAGGGAAATAAATATTCCGTCATTTATTTTCTTGAATAATGATAAGGGGCGTTCATATATTACGTAATCACTTTTTTACGAAGCTTTGCCCTCCGCCCCCCACCTATATAATCACTAGTAAATCATTACAGGAACCCCCATCACTATGATTATGTCAAATTATAAAACAAGCATGTGGTTACTTTTCAAACATATCGTTTAATACCAAATAATTGCACAATCAATCATTGAAAATGGTTAGCAACTTATGGTTGCCGGCAACTATTTCGATTGTTTCCGTGTAAAGTGTGTAATATGCGCTCACTGTGTAAAAAGGTGTTTAATATTGGTTTTCGTCGTACTCAATTAAAGCCCTTCAAAGTATTTTCCCAAGCGTTTTCAGCATATTACAACAGAACTTATAAAATTAAAATAACGATTAGGTGTGTGTGTGTGTGTGTCCTTAATTACAGAGCTAAGACCCAATGGCAAGTTACAACTAAATCGTAGTCAAAAATGTACAATACGCTGTTTTTTAAGTTATTCCACGGTTGTTTAACAAACTACGCATAAATCTAGGATCGCTATTTATTCCATCGCATTTTGTTTGTACACTGCTGAGAATTGGGCGCGAATTGAATCATCCATTGATCTCGAGGTCAAACTAAGCATATAAAGATGTATATATGTATGTTGTCTACGTTTCTGGGTTAGTGAAGTATAATTACGCTTTATGGGTATGCGCCGTGGGGCCTTTTACGTCTAATTTTAATCTGTAGTTTGACTTTAAGACTATTTTCTAAAGAAAGTGACCGCACACACGACCGCAAGCCTGTGTGGATGTGTGTCTGCTCTCAAGACAGAACGCCCTCCAGTTGGAGCAGCTGCAGCAGCTGCCGGTGACAGCCGCCCGGCAGTTAGTATTTGTTGTGCTGCGCCAGCAGCTGCATGTCCGTCAGATACTTAATGATGTGCACTTTGGCCTCCGCCTTCTGCCGCACGCCCAGCGTGTTGAGCATGTCCGTGACAACCATGCCGAACGACTGGTCCTCGGCGCTGACCGCCTGGGAGACGTTGTTTTGGAAAATCTTGATGGTGTTAAGCATGTTGTCACTGTGTTCCTCCTCGCTGCGCTCGCGCTTCAGCGGCGGCTCGTAGAAATATGGCTTTTGGTCCTTGCCCACAGCAGTAGCCAGCTGAGCGTCACTGGTGACCGTAATTTCTGTAAGGTACAGGATAGGGCGTTTAATATAAATTTCACGAGCTCTATAAAAGAAGTTTCCGCACCGTGAGGATGAGTCAGAGCCTGGGCCGAGGTGGTGGCGCTACCATTGAACGGCTGCGCGAAGATGTCCACGACGGTCTGCTGTTGCGCCTGTTGTTGCTGCGAAGGATCTGTCACCTGGTTGGCGTTCTGACTACCATTGGCGCACTTGCCGAGCAAGGACTCTCGGTACTGCCGAATGGAGTCCACCAGGAATTGCATCTGCTTGAAGTAGCGCCATCTCGATTCCTGGCACAGTTTCATCTCCCGGGCGAACTTGTCGCGCAGGCTCTTCCAACGTTTTGTACATTTTTGTTCTAAAAATTAAAGAGAAAAATTATTTTATTAAACATTTTTATTAAATAAAATAAAAAACCTATATATTTTCCAAAATATGTCCCCAAAGCTACAGAAAAAAAATACTGATCCGTTGGAGCTTTTATTTTTTAATTTGAAGATAAAAAATACAATGGTTTTTCAAAATCATTCAGAGATAACGTAATAAGCCGAGGAAAGCATAATAACGTTATCCGTTCTTTGTATTTATTATACAAAATTTATATCCTAGCGGTACACGTATGGAACTTAAATGCGTTAGTCACGTATTTTTCTCACGGCATTTCGCTCTATTTTGGAACACAAATTATTTCTAGTAAGCCTTAAATAGTGTACTAAATTACATATATGTAAAATAAACCTGCAGTAATATTTTCTAAAAATAAATACTTAAAAAGTTTTTTTTTAGTCAAACTTTTTTTTGGGAAATAAGATGTAAAAAAGTAACACTCAGGCGAAAATGATCTCTGCGATTCCATATTTTATTTTCAGTCATATCGACGGATGGTTTCCGATTAGAAAACGAAATTTTCTTAGGCAGGACAGTCCGGGAACTTTTAAAATGAGAATTTAAGAATTATCCTTCACAATGCCTGCCGAGTACATGGTCGTACACTTTCGTACCGAAAACAAGCCCGCGTGGCCAGTTTTTCTACACTTTGATGCATATTTTCCTTCAATATTAGAGCGAACATATTGACATCAATTTTTCCATACAAAAAACATTAGTTTGCCCATGCTAAAGCACGCTGTACAGATCCAAAACGTGTTCTCACAGCCAGAGTACAACCTCCCAACAAAGATGTTGCATTTGCTATACCGGCCCCAACATCTTCAATTTTGCAAACATTTTCTTTTGCATTTTGACACCAATTTCTTTGGAAGCATAGATTTAAGGCATTTAATTATACTTCCTTAGTGTATATAGAGACCAAAGCGTGTCAACATTTGATCAACTCATATGTCAGGCAGACTAATGGGGATAAATAAGGGAAAGTAGAGTATGTTTTAATCTGAAAATGTATTCAAATCTAATTCGGATCAGTTCAGTTCACACATAAAAAAACTGATTCTTTACCTTATTTATTTATTTAACAAATTAAGGTTGTTGCCCCCAAGAGACAGTACTGGCGTGAAAAACATGATTTCGGCTTGTTAATCCGAAATCAAAATATATTCTAATCTTAGCAAGTAGTGCATAAACTATGATGCTTCAAAATATTGAAAAGTTCCAAATGTTAAATTAACTTTGATTTCAAAATATACATTTTTTGGCATATTTATTGTTACAAATAAATTACCTCTCCTAAATGTCGTAGTCCGTCCGATAGTGCTACATATGCAGAAAATACCCTATAAATTTCAAGGGTATCACCGTTCTATAGATAGTTCAAGTTGTTTTCGAGAAATCTGTTGGACCTATTGAGAAAAAAAGGGGTTTCGAGAAAAACGCAAAAGAAGAAAGCTCTGCCGGCCGTGCATTCCTTCTTAGAGGATATCATCAGATATCGAAAATGCATACATATGTACATACATATTTTGATTACAAGTTTTTAATGCAGAAGCAAACTAATTTGTTTCATCTGAAAGAAGCTGGTTTACATTGTATAACCGGTAATCGGTTTATAAAATGAGATACCCTAGATTTCTGTTGGTTTATGGTAAAAATACCCTCTAAACAAGTTGGTCGACCATCTAACCTGTCCCGGAGACCCTGTCGGAAATCATCAAATCATACCAAAACAAACCTAACTTGCACCAGCAGCTGTTTGCCACCGTTGACAGAAGCAGAGGCGGCGGCAGAAGGCGCAGGCAGCAGCTTCCTAGCGTCAGCAGAGACGTTGACGTGGTGGTGACGCCGACGACTGGTTACTGCCGACTTCGACTGCCCTCCACCCGCTGCCAAAAGTAAGACGGAAACCTGTGGCATTGTCCATTTAGTCGTCTTTGCAGCAACTTTAGTTTTCGAGCCACCGTCTTGTCTTGCATAATCGAAACCCGAATAAGGTGCAGCATATGGACGAAAATGTAGGGTTCGATCAAAACCCGGCAAAGGGGTGGGAATGTACGGTGAATTTTGTTTGTATACCACATGAAAAAGAAACGAAAGCTGCCTGGTCGGTCTCTAATATACATACAGATGTATGTACTGTTGTGTATGTATGTCGGCATACGATGGTTGCGTGTGTGAGTGAGTGAGTTGCCGGCCGAAGCAGAGCTATACAAGCAGCGCAGTGTACGAAAATAAACGCTGGCGCAAGCAGAACCGCCATTAGTGCGAGCGAGACAACTACTGCGACGCGACAGCAAAGTACAGCAACTTCAAAAATATCGACTGAGCACACTGCCACTGAGGACTTGACTCGACAGAGCAAGCAGGAGCGGAATCAAGCCGCCCTAAACGGGGCCAATTGCTAATTTTTAAATATTTTGGTTTTATTTTCAATTAACTGATTTTTTACATTAGAAAGGGTATGTTTAAATATTTTACACAGATACCGATATGACGGTAAAACGTTTAATGGATATCAAGAGCAATATTTACATATAATTAAAATAATTATGTTATATATTTGAGTGGTTGGAATGATTGTTATTTTGAACATAAATTCTGCGTGCTGTATAAACAGTGATTTAAAATGAAATCTAATAGTTGTAAATGTTCCAAGCGGAAGATTCACATTTCAAGTGACTGAGAGCTAACCCTGTCCTACTGCGGCCCACCCTGAGTCTCACTGAGTGCGCCCCTGCAATTTCCCAACCATCAGCCAGCTACTGCGCCGCGTCGCCGTTCACTTTTGCGTCGTTTTCTGTACACTTGCTGCCTCTGCCTCTGTCACCGCCTCCGCCACGGCCTCAGTCTCGGCCACCGTCGTCGACTCTCTGGCCCCCTTTACAGAATTAATCAATTGGCTGTTGTTGGGGCACGGACACAACCCGTAGCCAAAACCAGCCGAATTTCACTTACCAGGCACACCGAGCGTTTCGGCGATTTGTTTCCAGGTCTGGGCCTTGCGCACAAAGTGCTTGTAGTTGTAGTGGGACCTATCGTATATCACTGGGTTCAGCTTGACAGCCTCAATGAGATTTAGATCAAACTGCTGCTCAAGATTAGCATCCAGCTTGTCCATCTCGATGGCTGCCGTAAGGGTATGCACTGCAGACAGACAAAACGAGAAACAGGATTTACGTTACCGAAACGGGACAAATCCAAGCCAGGCCGAGAGCTCCGTTAGCCGACACTCACTTTGTTTCTTTCGTTTGCTAATTGTTGTTAAATATTTGGCGCGAACGCACGATGTGTTTGTTTTTATTTTGATTGGGTTTCTTCTGCGAGGAAGGAACGTCGACGTTTTAATTTTATTTCTCAGTCGCGTCTCTGCCAACGGTACGTCCCAGCTCAGTCGCGTCTCTGCCAATGATGCGTCTGATCTGGTGCACTAGCCAACACTATAAAGGCTGCCAACTCGTTGAAAAAAAAATAGAAATAAAGTAGGCGATTTATAATATTAGGAACTTGTGTGGTAACCCAACAAACATAAATGTGTTCCAACCAATTCATTTTAAAAGTTCCTAAAAGCCTATTAATGAAAATACAGCACAATAAAACTATGTATGTGAGGCATTACCCAACACTGCTTGGTAGTTGATATTCATCGGCTCAACATTTTTAAAGTCTGGTAGTACGATAAAGGTGAAAAGCACCAATCAATTGCACTTTAAACTACCGATATAATCGCCTCTGATAATAGGTTTAAAAATACTCGTACCATTTAGTACAAAATAGTTAAATTTAAAAATGTACATCATAAATTTAACTTAAAATGCAGAATTTGTAACCACCATTGTATTGCATTTCATAGCATTGCTTAAAAAAGCCTTTCTTTTTGTCAGAATATACTACAGATAAAATGTTGCAGTTCTTGTATGCGGTACTATTTCCACCATTCTCTTTAGAACTAGCGGTCTCAATTTTAAAATCTCGATCTTTGTTCTTTATAAATTCAACTACTCGACAACTAACAATGTAAATGCAGTAAATGTTTGACTAAATCGTCAAAAAGGAAAAGCTTTTTCTTCTTTCAAATAATTTTAAAAGAGCAACTGTGTCGGTCACTATAAAATTTAGCATTTCTCCAATTTCAATATTTTTAAAATGCAGTGAATATTGCGGACAGGTCACTTTTTTCTCACACCAGTCGAAATAAATTTATCGATTTTATTAATAGTGCACTCGATAGTTCCAGTTCCATGTGCAAATTCTTTGTTATTGTTATTGGGACTAATCATGGATGAACTGGCTGCCCAAAAAAAGTGGACGGACGAGGAGCGCTTGGAGTTGGCAGCGAAGCTAGATGCCGAGTTGGATGCTTTCATCGATGGCCTAGAGAAGAAACGCTACGAGGAGGGATGGCCGGAGGACCGGTGGCAGGAGGAGATGGACAAGCATCCGTTCTTCATGAAGAAGGCGCCACAGCCAGGTGACGATGTGCACCCCATGTTCGAGGGCCTTCAAAAGCTCAAGTACGATCCAGAGGAGAACACGCGTGACGAGTTGGCTCTAAATTACAAGGAGGACGGCAACTTCTACATGAAGCACAAGAAATTCCGCATGGCAGTCTGCAGCTTTACCGAGGGTATCAAGTCAAAAACGGAGAACCCGGATGTGCTGGCCGTGCTGTACAACAATCGCTCTGCCGCTCATTACTTCATCAAGAATTTCAGATCCGCGCTAGGCGACGCAGAGCGCGCACTCTTCTTCAAGCCAGACTACACCAAGGCTCGCTGGCGGGCGGTGCAGTGTGCTCACGAGCTGGGCAAGTTTGACGTGTGCACTCAGATGTGTGAGGAGCTGCTCGAGGTGGATGTGGACCACAAAGAGGCTAAGGCGCTGTTGCACAAAAACAAAATGAAAAAGGTAAGGGGTTTGTAGGCAAAATCTTGCTGGATCTAAGACTGTGTTGTCCTTTCAGTTGGAGACGGAGCGTAATCAGCGCAAGGAGGTTGCCGAAGCGAAACGTCGCCTAAGTCGTTTTCAGAGGCTGCGCGACGCCATCGAGCAGCGAGAGATTAAGTTTGACGATCAACAGAAGAAGCTCACCATAAACGAGGAATTGCTGCGCCCCAAATTCCTGCCGCTGGAAGATCACCCAGTGCACCTAGACGAGGATAATAGCACTCTGGTGTGGCCCGCTGCCTTCTCCTACCCTGAGTTCCTGTTCAGCGACTTCCAGCAGCAGCTGCCGGAGACTGCCACAATGCAGGAATGCCTGGCGACGCTATTTGCCGAACCGCTGCCCTGCGACACTACGAATAGCTACCGAGCGGCAAACGTGCATGTGTATTACGAGAACCGAAAGGTGGGCTGCGTCCACAAGGTGGTAGTGGAGAAGCAACTAAACGAGATCGTTGCGGAGAAGGGCTTCTTCGTTTCCGGCGGAGCCCTGCTCTTCTACGTAGTGCCCAAGGACTCGCGAGTGGAGCAGGAATTTATCCATCAGCAGCGACGACCCATGGTCTATAGTTGAGGCGAACGAGAGGCAATAAAAGAAATGGCAGAGACAAAGTCCGATTCTGTTGGTTATAAACTTGTTATTCGGTTTGCAGCAATTTATTAATCAAGCTTACATCTTAGTCACGGTACAATTGAGCTTTGGTTACGCTAGATAGAAGCAGTTTCATGGTGGGATTAACTAAATTAAATCTTTGATATGTTATATGCAAAGCCTAGAAGCGTAGTTTCAGTTTAAAGGTTATTCTGCATATTCCCGTGTGGAATCGCAACTAAATTTAGATTCATTTTAACAACGAGGCGCCTAAATAACTCAACAATATAGTAAGTATCTTTGTATAATTCGTATAAAAGCGTTTCTGTAAATTTCCATAATTGAGCGCGTTCTTATATGTAAATCGTGCATGCATTCACAACAGTAATACTAGGGGACCTCCCCGATATGATTCGTTACAACTTCCAAGGAGCAATATTAACCTAGGCAGGGCTTACGACTAGGTGGATCAAGCGTATTAAATACAGGAATAACATATTAATATTAAGCTGATTGACACATCAACTAAGGTCAAAACAAACATCAAAAGGTGGTGGGTACATATCGATTCCACAGGAAAATAAAATATTAAGCGAAGGTTGCAAGGAGCTGGCCGGGATATTACTGCTGCTGTGGCGACGGAAGATTCCTCTGCAGAACATTGTTCAGTCTCAGTTTCAGTGGGGAAAAGTCAATTTTCTTAAATCGGGGCAGCGAGGCAAACTTCTTTGAGCTGGCCCCCACCGGCGGGAGCAGTTCGTTGGACGTGGCCACCGACTGCGTCATTGGCTGTGGCTCGTCATCGACTGCCAGTACCTTGCCTTTGCCAGGGGAGAGCAGAGTGGCGTATTTCTGCAGGAGTTTGGTGGCAGCCTGTTCGGCTGCATGGTAGCGATTCTCCAGCTTCGGCGGCGGTTCAACAATTTTCGTTGTGGTCTTGACCTCATCCGTCTCCTGTCCGTCGTCGAACTTAAAGTCAATGTTCTGCAGTAGGGTGAGGTGTAGCAGCTCCTCCTCTACTCCTCCTTCGTGGTTATTGTTCTGGTGGGCGTGGTTGCTCTGGCGCTGAACGAAATGGTTGACGGCATACACGCCCTCGGAGATTTTGTGTGCCGCCGCAGTCTTTTTGGTGGAGATTCTAGTCTTGGACAACGACCCAGCGGCTGCTGCTGACGATGATGATGATGTGCTGGGGACCCTCTGACGCTGCTCGATGATCTGGTGGGGCGACGAAATGTACAGATTCTCCTTTCGCTCGCGCTTTAACTTGGAGGCGCTGCTGACCAAGTGTCGCATATTCGGTGGACTGCGGCGCTTCGACTTTAAGGTGTCGCAACTGTTCGGATAGTAGGAGGGTATCTTGTCGTCCACACTGATTATTGACTTTCTCGGTGTCTGGTAATAGTCCTCCTCCTCCTGGGTCTCAGCTTGCAGTGGCTTCTCCTTGTGGATGCCCTTTTGCGGCAAGGCTGGAGCCAAGGGGGACTCGGTGGGTGTACTGGTACTCAGACCGAAGCCGAGCGGTTGAGCTTCCAACTCCTGGGCGGCTTTGACGGCCAAGAGGTTTTCGTAAAGATGCTCCGCAAATCCAGCTACGGCCGTCGCCGCGACGGTGCCGTTCAAGGAACTGCCGTGCATGGCCTCGTAAATATCGCTCTCGTTGGCTGCCTGCACCACCAGCGTCTTGGTGACGGGCTGGTCCTCTGTGTTGCAGCTGCTAGTGGAGGAGCAGTATGAGCCTGTGGAATAGCCGGAAGAAGTCGAGGCCGTACTGCCGCCGGGCTGCAGCGGTAGCTCCTTCTCCGCTGCCTTAAAAATGATGGGCGCCATCACACAGTAGCCGGTGAGATCGTCTACTAGAATCTTGTTCTTTTTCAGCAAATTTCCCGGTTCTGCCACCGCTCCATGGGATCCTATGAGATTAATGGTGGACGTGTTGCACGCTGAGAAGTTGAAGTTGTGCGGCAGTTGCTCTGACACATTTAGGCTCTCCAGGGAGGCCGTCTCCTCGGCATGTTTCAGCAGCTGCTGCGAGATCTGGGCCACAAGCTGGTTCCGAGAGATTGGCTCAATAGCCGAGTCATCCAGACTTATGTTTAGTTCTAGGCTCGACTCGTGATTCTGGGCGCCTAACTCATCGCCGAAGGTCTCCAAGAAGTTCAGTTTGGAAAGATCAGGACTGGAGAAGCTGTTTCGCTGAGACTTGCTAAGCTGGGAGCTGCGCTTGACAGGCAGCAGGAGCACTGGGTCTGATTTCGGAGGCCCGTTGTCGTAGCAGGGGATTGCTGACTGATCTTGTTGGGCGGTCTCCTGGACGTGCTCGCTGGCACTGTCGGAGCGCTTCTGGCGCGTACCTCCGAACAGGTTCTCCAACATAACCTTGTACTTCTTCTTCTTGGCCAGCTCAGACTCTGGATTTGTGCTGCATCGCGGAATTTCTCCCAGCTGAGGACACTCAAAGGTGTTGATGCGCCGGCGATGCGGTTGCACGGGCAGCGGCGGTGGCGAGGGTGTCTCCATGACTGATGGCTTCATTTCCTCGTATATGCCCGAAGCGATCGAGACCCGTGAGATGCGGCTGCCATCAAAGATCTCCTCATAGATTTGGGAAACACGCGCTGAGAAATTGCTGCCGTCCAGGGTCGTTTCCGGCAAATTGGGCAGAGGACCTAGGCCCCGAGGACCCCTGCTTAGTCGGCGCTGTTCGAGGAAGATCTGACGGTATAGCTCGAGGTTCTTGATGGACTTCCGCATCCACTTCATGTGCCGTCGGCAGGAAGACTCCGTCTCCAGGGCAAAGTAGATGAAGCAGTCCCGGCGGTTCTGGGTCCAGAACAGCCCGTATGAGTGCTGCATGGTCCGGGAGGTGGCCATGCTCAGGCTGACCCCCGGAACGTTGACCGAGATGCTAAGTGACGGATGCTTGGCGGACGGTTGCAGGCCGGCAGTGTCCGTCGCATCTACCGATGCCTGGAAGCTGAGGCGCAAGAAGCAGGGTACACATTTAATGGCCTCTATTTTAACCTGGCATCGGGTCCACGTCTTGTATCTCAGCGCCACTGCGCGCTTGTCGTGTGTATCCAGCTTCACGTCCATGCACATGGAAATCTCGTTGAGGTCCATCCTGCGTGTCGACTGGGGATCAGGTGGGTGAGCAAGGATGTGCACGAGTGAAAAATAAAAAAAATATTAACGACTTTAATCCCCTTTTGACTAAATTACATGTCTTCTTTGTGGGTGGAGCTCTTATCGGCTATTCTCTTATCGCCATATTTATCCTTCGTGTCCTCGTGCCGTGACCCGGAGTTGCCATCTTGCGAAAATACAAAAATAGTTGTTTAATGTTGGTATATTTGCTGTGCTGCCATTTCAGCCTTTTTCCAGACAAATATGTCCTTTATTATTTTTATTTTATTTGGTATACCCAGTACTAAAAAAGATGTATTCTTTTGTACGTGAAATCGTATACATATATCGAATTATAAAGTGACTGAACAAAATCTATACAGAACCATGCACCGATGAGGACGACAATATTTGCCATTTAAAATTGCATAAATATATGAAATAGAGAATATCATTTGCGCTTAATATTAATTCCTTAATTCCTTCCCATTTTCCAAAGAAATATGTAAATTCACCTTTTTTATAATCAGATTAAAAATAAATCTAAATGGATTTTTGTGAATTTTATTGTCTGCAAATTGAAATTTAAAATAATTAAATTCAATAATAATGTATAAAATCATTAGTTAGCTGGCACCTTTGCTTGCTCACCTCTGTAGTTACCTGGAAACTAGTTACCAAAAGGGAGGTTATTTAAAATGTTTCGAAAGAAAAGAAAACGGCATGAAGACAATTTTATTAGCCAGCGCGGACAAGATAACATATTGCAGTGCCTCTAGGATAATGTTTCTTCGCCTAATTCTATTTGCTAGGAGAACTAGTTAGCGATATCGAAAGGCTTCACTAGTTTTGACATGCAAAAATGACAGCACTGCTCGTGTCAAACAGAAATTACCACCTCTTGCGCCGAACAGTGTTGGACAGCAGCACGCGGCTTCGCATTTTTTGGCGGCCATTACAACGAGAGAAAACGGAGGCGATAGCGTTGAGTGCACAAATTAATGCGTAAACAAACGACAAACGACAAAGTAATCCACGCGTCGTCGCTTAAACACTCATAAAGATCAGAAGGAACAGAACTGAAGATGTCCGCAAGCGCTGCCAGAGTCTACATCCAAGTCGAGAGCGAGGCCGAGCAGCAGGAGCACCTAAAGCAACAACGCAAGACATTGAAGCCCCTGCAGGGCAACGTTAACGACAAGGAGAACCGAACCTCCATCGTGGATCAGCTGAGCCGTCTCAAGGCCGGCGTTCAGGTCACGCCAAAGTACGGGAAACGCAAATGCGTAGATCCGGCCACTGCGGCAGTGACGTCGACGACAAAGGACGCAGACACACAAACGGAGCCGGAGCCATCGACGCGTAGAGATGCCGATAAGCCCATCACAGCAGAGGATCTAACCAGCGAGTGCGAGCCCGGTGAAAACTATTACAAGCTGTTAGCGGAGCAGCGGCGACTGGCTTTGGAAGATTCCCTAACCGAGAACAGACATCTGCACGAACGCATCGAAGGACTGGAGGAGGAGATGGACACGATGCGCGCGGAACTGGATGAGGCCAAGAATCTGGTGGAGGTGCTCAAGGAAATCTGCGACGAGGACGTCAGTGTGCTGGGAGAGGAGGAGGAGTCTGTAGGAGGCGACCAGTAATAGCGATTAAGGCTGCATACCAAGCGGCAAACGTTTTGATAGCCTAAGATTTTACAATTTATCGTAGTTAAATATTTTTTCCTTAATAATTTATCCCAATCATGTCAGCTAACACTAAAACGGACTGGTCTCAATGTACTCCAGCAATATACATATGTATTTACTTGTTACCACCTGCCTATGTTATGTTCCCAATAAAGTTGATTCAGAAAGCTAGCCTCTTTTGTTTTTGTAACTGGTTTATTGGCTACTGGGAGAGGGGTGCGCTCTAACGGCTATTTAAGCCAGTCCGTGATGATCTCCTCGCTGTGGAAGTTATCCACATCGAACTGGAATGGCAAAAAGTAAATAAGTAGTAAATTAAGATGCCAAAGTAGTTTCCTTAATACAGCTTAAGAGCAAGCTGATTATTGTTCAGAAATATCTTAAGATCGTCATGTTTTAACCCACCTCAACGGCCACCTCTTCGTATGTCGGCACGGAACCCACAACGTCGACATCGTTCACCACAGCGTTGATGTAGGCAGCATCTGCCTCGGCGGCCGCTATTAGCACCGCAGTCTCAGAGTCGCTCTCGACGAGGACATCCTCTGGGGCTGACGCGGAATACTCCTCCAGCTGCATGGCTTGCTCCGTCAGGCCGTGCGCTGTCTTCATATGCAGCCGCAGGGCAAACATGCGTGCATACTCTGCTCCACAGGAACTGCACCAGAATTTCCCAGCTGAAGATTGGCTCTTGGTAGTTGGTACGCTCTTTCCATTTCCTTTACTCGTCTCCTCCTCGTGTGTTAGCATGTGATTCCTCACTGCATACATCGACGAGAAGGGACGGTTGCATACGACACACGGGTACGGCTTGGTGTGGGTATTTTTATGGGCGTACAGTTGCACCGAGGTGCGAAAGGACTTGGAGCATACGTCGCAGGCAAACTGCCGATCGGTGCTGTGGATGCGCAGGTGGTGGGAATACACCTGGTGCGATTTAAAGCTGAAATGAACAAGTATACTGTAGGTGCCGAATTTGCCATGTTTGATTGATTGAATCCCACCGATTGTTGCACACGGTGCAGACATATGGCCGAATGTTCGTGTGCGTGCGCAAGTGGAGAGTGAGCGAGTACGAGACGCGAAAGGTCTTGCCGCACACCTCGCAGGCGTAGGGCTTCTCGCCCGTGTGCACACGTTCGTGCTTGACCTTCTCGTAGGGACGAGCGAACACACGTTCGCAGTACTGGCAGGGAAAGCCCGACTTCACCCTATCGCCACCACTGTTGCGCTGCGCTGCGGATATTTTGGCGGCATCTGAGTCGCGCGGCTTCTGGTGAATCTTAAGGTGCATTTGGTAGTCGATTGAGTTGAAAAATTGCCGGTTGCAAACACTACAAATGAACTCTTTGGTGGACTCCTGGTGCATTTGCTTATGCACCGTCAGGAGGTTTTCGTCAAAGCTGGGGGAGAAGGAGTAAGCGAACGGCTGTGTTAAGGAGACATTTAAGGGCTTAAAGGATATAGAATACCTCTTATTGCAGATTTCGCAGTAAAACTGATCCAGCTCACTGTACTGCTGGTGGGCGCCCACGGGCAGAGCGTCTTGAATGCTTTTGGGAGCGACCTTCTCATGAATCCGCATATGGAACTTGAGAAACTTGGCCGAGCTAAAAACGGTGTTGCATATTTCACAGGTAATGACAGACGGTGGCGCACCACTTTTGGAATCAGCCCGCGCTGCCACGCTGGGCAATTTGCGGCGTGGCGAGGGCTTAGCTGCGTCGGCAACAGTGTCCACTGCATTCTGGATGGAGCCACCGCCGGACTCTGCCTGCGGACACACATGATCCTCCGCGCTGCACCTGTTTTCGAAAATGCTATGACAGTCGTAGCAAAAGTATCGATCTGAGGTGCTGGGTTCAGTCTCGTTCTGTTCCACCTTAATGGGGGCAGAAGTTTCATCTACCACCTCCCAGAGCGGCACGTCAGCCTCGAGGATCTCCTCTTCGTTATCTTCCTCGTCCAAAATACAACTTGCTTCTCCGTCCACCTGGTCGTCCGCAATTATCTCCTCTACAAACTGGAGCTCTTGTTTGAAGCCACCGCCGCAACAGCTGGACTGCTGACCGTGATCCTTGGCGTAAGCCTCACTGTCCTCGTAGATGTTGCCGCAGCTCTCGCAGTAGAAAAGGAGCTCCTGGACCGTTCCACTGTTGGATGTGAGTCCATCCTCCACATGCATGTGGGGCTGAACCTCCTCTGTCTCGTTGTGCACTAAAAAAATATTTCTGTAAATCTTCTCTGGTATTGGATATTGGACACTAACTTGACATAGCATAACTAACGGTATTTACGACAGACAAGATAAGCCTTTAATTTTCAACACATTTATGGAACATGAAATGCACGATTGGCGTATTGTTTTTATTTATGATCGATCCTTTTACAACACAGGTGTTGTCAGTGCTTTTTACGCTGTACAGCACTGTCGAGCTGAAGAATTTTCAATGGCACTACCGATATTTTTAGACTATCGCGACAGTATTAAATATACATATACTTAAATGTGGATGACTTGTAGCTATTGTGCATGTTGGTATCTTGCCAACCCAAGCAGAACTTCTTTAAAATTCGATATTCTTGCCACAATCTAAAAAAATTGACATTAAGATTTAAGAAACAGACGTTATTGAATTGGATAGCCGGATAGTAGCTTCCATAATAATCGAATAAGTACACTGATGTTTTCAACCTCATTTTTTGTCACCACTATCTTTTAATTAACAAACCTAATTTTCCAAAAATAAATTGTGTTTGTTGAAATAGTTCATTCATTTGTAGTAAAACCCATAGCACACTAGTCGTTTTCTGATAGCATCTATTAGAATAATATCGATGTTTCCAACGAAAGAAATCGATAGGTGCTAAAACAACTGCAGTGCTAATTTAGATTTTCATTTTAAATTTAAAACGAATTATTTCGAGGATCTGGTAACCTTTTCTGCCGGTAAGCTCAAGTTGCAGTTTAAAACGCACATTTTATTGCGTTTGGTGCTATGTATATTAGCTTTGTATGTACAAAAAGAAGAAACAGATAACAATATTATATGCGTAAAACAATATCAACTACAAACTAATTATACGGCTTGGGTGCCACAGGAGCAGGAATGATTCGAAGTTTTCACTGACTAAATCGTACACGTAACATATACGGCTAATGCGAAGCGCTCCGGGGCTAATGGAATAACATCGAATATAGTTGACTGCCTATGCGCTTGCATACGTTTGATACCATGTAGGCGCCCGCCGAAATGGTCACGAATAGCGTCAGCCAGCCGAGAAACGTGAACTCGCCCACTCGCGGCCGGATGTGCTGCGACAGTCCCAGCCAACCGCCGTTGTCGATAAGCCAATATACAAGATCGTCCTCAATTATCTCGGCCAGGCCGTTAATAAGGCACTGCAGGTAGTCGAAGTGGCCCTGACGGACACAGTCGATGGCGAAGCCGCCGCAGACGGCGAAGATCGAGATTATCTTGCCCCAAGTTATGCTCGACCTGAAAAGGTCCTTGGCCACTAGGTTGAGCAGCATCGGGGCCATGTCGCTGTCCTCCAATTCGCCGAACGGTGCCCTCGACAACTGCCGGGATATGTTTGTGTACACCCGAGGATGCATGCGCTCAAGTTCTTCGCCCATCTGTGAAGATTAAAGCATATTATTCAAGGGTATAGGAGTATAAGGGGATCTGCTTGCCACTACTTACACTGTTCAGCGCAGGAAAGACCTCATAGACCACGTGCGAGGAGCCAGTATCCAGGATGTTTCGCAGCCGCTGCGTCACCTTCCTGTTAAGGACTCCAGCCCGGCGCAAGCGAGCTCTGATGTACTGTCCACACAGGCATTTGCCCTGCAAGGCGACAGAACAAAGCCAAAAGTTCAATCAAAATTAAATTAAATGCCTGTTGCGTTGATTGGTCTATCAGTGGTGCGCCACCATCAATTGACTGTTTCAAAATATTCGGGGAGTGGCGGCGGGCCTGGGAAACTTATTTACGTCTTCGTGAAGCGTTTTACAGCAGCATTTCGTGGACACCTGTGCAATTTCATTCGCACCTCTTACAGACTCTCTGAACTGCAGTCTTTATACAGAATGTCTAGAGTGATCATAAACATTGGCCAGCGTTCTAAACAAAGACGTCTATATAAATATATATGCCCATGCTATTCGGAAAGACTGTGGAGTCTGGACGGTGTGCCTCTCCTAGATGATGACAATTTTTATCG
Source organism: Drosophila parvula (assembly GCA_018904695.1). Classification (NCBI taxonomy): domain Eukaryota; kingdom Metazoa; phylum Arthropoda; class Insecta; order Diptera; family Drosophilidae; genus Drosophila; species Drosophila parvula. The sequence continues at coordinate 72,695 of JAEIIG010032197.1, forward strand.
GTTTTCTTTTATCTAGCATTTAAACGTTTCGGGAATTACCTTCTTAGGGGCCAACATGACTTATGACAATTATTGCTAACCGAAGAGATCTCGGGCTCATGGCAAATCGCTCACCTTGCGGCTGGTGGCTTGACAAATCTATTGGAAGGTACTCCGAACCCGTTTAGTCTCCCCCCATCAAATTAATCACCTGTCTGCTCTGACCACCCAATAAACTTAACAATTTGGTTTATTTCATTGTAATATACATATATGTACATATGTATGTATAAGTAGGTGTGACGCTCCATTTAGAACTTTTAACATTGGGAGGGCTTTGGCCAAATCAAAACCATATAAAAATCACCACATCGAGTTCGATGAATTCATCACTTTTAGCCTGTGGGAAATCATCTTGTGTATGGGCAGTTTATTTTGGGAATACTTGTTTAATGCTCTCGATGCGTACAGCTGTTGTGTTTTTGTGGAAACTGAGTTTATTAAAATGCCATGCCTTTGTGGTTCTTTCCCTTTGGTCAGGAACCATAAGCTCCATTTCCCGGTACAAAGATAAAAACAAAAAAAAGCATCCGCAATGCGCTTAGTCGAAATTCCTCAACAAATTATCAGGCCAACGAAAGCAACTACAAAGATACATATGCATGTATATATATATTAAATAAACACTTTACATTTCGCTCACCTATGGAGGGAAGTTGAGTAAATATTTTACATAGCAAAATGAAGAAATCCGGGCGGGCATTCGAGGTTTTTATCGGCCTGAGATAAACGAATGCCCGAAACAAAAAATATTTACCTTATCAATTAAATTAAGACAGTCACGACGACCCAATGATGTACATATGTATGTATATTATAGATATATCAATCGTCCTCGCTAACAGCCGCCTTCAAATTGAAGTTTCGCAAACATTTTTGCAATGCAAACATAGGAATCGAGGTTTCCGCTGTTTGCGGATCTGTTGTCTATTTTGTTGTGTCCGCCGCAGTTTCAAAAATTTCTTCACAAAATATGGCCATTTATTTGAACAGCTTTTTCGTTCAGTTCATTGTTTGCTTCTTGGAATATGTACACTTACAGAAGATTTCGAATTGGAAGGGAGTCTGAAGATTTTAACAATTTACTAACTAAGTGATTAGGTTGGTGTTACAATTTTCCTTTTAACCTCAACGGCGTTTCTTATTGACTTTCCTTATACTATAGTTTTAAAATGACAAAAAAGGTCGCTTGGGAACAGCTGTTTCATTAGCGATCGCTATTCCTTGTTTATTTTTAAATCAAAATGCTAGAGCTCTACATTGAAGCACTTAATGAGTAGATTTTCTGTTCCCTTATGTTGCCAAAATCAACAATATTTTTGGAATACCTTTGGGTTGTTGAATTGATAAATTTTCTGAAGGTTAAAAAAAGGTATGGGATCACCTAGCACAGAGTCAAAGATTTAACTGTAATGTAATTTGATACCCGCCTGCAGTATTTTTTAATTGTAAAAGTTAAAAAAAAAAGGTGATTTATGTAGCTGTCATACAAATCATCTCAGTCTGTTCTTGTGAAAATATATAAATATATATTATACGAATCCGAGTCGATCTAGCCATGGTTGACTGCCCTTATGAAACAACAGATCAAACGGACTATCTAGGGTTATTTTTAAAATCCTTGAAAATGTGCTTAAAAGCAAGAAATCCTTTTTTTTTTGTATACAAAATTTAAAGTAAATTTGCTTTTATTTTTTAAGATGTCAAATTTTGTGGACACTCCCTTAATGATCTTGAAATTCCTATTGATTTCTGTAGAATCCCCCTTATTTAATGCTACCAAATTTGGTGACCACTTTCCTGGAATTTGCACGACAATCAAGGTTGTTTTAAAATTTGTCTTCAAACCATTTGGTCACATTTTAGACCACTTGGGATAGACGTGTCACCAAATAATGAATTTGTCTTGTATCTTGATGCTTTGGGTACTGGCTATCCCACAGTCGAGCCAGACTAAATTATAAATTTCATACTTGATTTTATTAACTTATTCCGTGGAAAATGTTTACAATTATTTAAAAGTGGATAAGAATATTAGCCAATAACAATTTAACAGGTTTTAATAGTAAGATCAATCAAATACGGAACATTGAAGAATATATTTAGTTAAATCGTGTTTTAAAAATGTCTAACTTACATATGTTAAAGAAAAACCCAATAAATTGATGTAATTTTAAATTAACAAAACGTGTAGCTAAAAACTGAATAAATGAAGTTATAACTACAATCAAAAAGTATTCCACAATATAGCCTATTATTGATCCGACAGATGATTACACTCAAATTGCCCTCTAAAACACAATATATATTTCAATTCTTGTATATATATTATAAATAGCGCAGTTTTTCTTTAAGGAAAATGTGTTTACCTGATTGATAATCTCCATTTTGTACTCCTGGTAGTTGGTCACGGTGCGTGAGCTGCTGGCGAGGGATGATGTAGAGGCGGCACGTGTCATAGGTGACAAGCCCATGGCGGCGCCACCGGCGGGAAGGGAGCGGCCGTTAGCGGCGCCGCCGCGGAGCGCCTTCCAGTCACTGGAAGCCGTAGCGATCGTGCCACGCCGGTTTGCGGTATAGATCTCGTGGTCCAGCGAAGAGGACTTGAACTTGGCGGAAAGCTTGGGTGCCGGACCGGGGGGACTGGTGGTAGGGGCCATGGTCGTCGAGAGCATCAGGGGCAGAAATGCTTGGCTGCCCCGCTTTTGTTGCTGCTTCTGCTTTTGTAGTAGGCGCTGCTGCCCTCCGTCTCCTCGCTCATGTGTGTGTTGTGTAATTTTGAAAGCGCAGCCTTGCATGCACTATGCACTCGGATTGGATCACCTCCACTCAGCTCGCTTTGCGCTTTTTTGGAGGCGGTCGGGATTGGGATTGGATTGTGTTCTGATAAAATGGGCAAAACAAAATAGAAGTCGGTGTCGGATGGGGGGAGCAAAGCGCAGAGCAGAGCAGCAAACACGAACGAGACGCACAAAGGAAAACCACTAAAACTTGTTGCTGCTGCTGCCTTTGCTTTCTTTTTCGCTCCGCTGTGCGCGCCTGTTTGTTCGATTTGTCGGGTTTCGCCTCACATCACTTTGAACCTTAAACCGAGAGTATTTGAGGTGCCGTGCCTGCCTAGCAAGTGGGAAAAACGATTGATCACCGCCACTGTCCGGTTCTTCCGTCCCGTTCTTTAGTTCTTTCCAGCTCTCGTTCTCGCGGCCGAGCTTTGGGTTGTGTTGTGGCGCTCGATTCGTTCTGAACTTGTTCAAGCGATCGGTTCGCCGGAGGGAACCAGTTCCGATACCAGTGAACCAGCGAACTAGAATCGAATTTAAAAGCTCTCGATAGAGGTGGGCGCAAAATGACATTCAGCATTTAAGGGGAAACACTTTGTTGTGTTGGGAGACGTTTCTGATCAAGCCCATTTTATTTTAAATTCAGCATTTTGGCCAAAATGTGTGTTATTTCTGTAAAAAGTATGCAAAATAGGTGAAGACAAAAGGATTTTATAAAAATTGGAATGTGCATTTATACATTTTGCAGGAAAATACTGTATTATTTTGGTATTTTCTGCCTCTTGCTTCAGTGTGTGATCATGCTCAACTACCACCACTAGCTAAAAGCTAGTTATGAAAAGCTCAAAATGTTTGCCAGCTAAACGAACAAGTATGGGTATTAAATCGGTGAATTTGCATTAGATTAGGATGCTGCTATGCTGAAGGCGACTTCTTTGGCGTGCGAATAAGTGATAGGCTGTTGCGTTTTTTTTTTTATGAATTTCCACTGGACTATTTTTTGTGTGTGTAAAATTATAAGTGTTTTCAGAAAAATTGCATTGGACCAAGAAAAGGTTATCAAATCACTTACATTTTGCCCAACAAATCACTATTATGGTTTTATGTATCCCTTCTTTTATATTTTTCTCTGGATTCGACTGCGAAAGTTAAAGTTAAATTTTTATTTAGTCCACAGATCAATGGTTCTTGGCAACTTCTCTTTTTTAGCAAGATAATCCACGAAGCCTAAGATCTTTAATCTTAGTTCAGTTCGGATAAATAATAAAAAAAAAACCGGAAGAGCTTATTTTTATTTCATCGCAATCGGTCGACTATGTTCTAAAACTGTAAAGTAACGTTTGAGTAAAATTGCAAACTGCAAGGTTACAATAACTTTATCTTCCCGAAGTTTGCTTCCGGTTTCGTTATTTTTGAAGTTGCACGGTGTAAAATTTTCGAAAATACAGTCATGAAAAAATGCACACCCGAAATCAGAAATCTTTTGGATCTGGTTATCTCTCAGCCGAACATGTCGTGGAAAATCTTCTAAATCAACGTATATCCACATACCATTAACAAAATGCTGGAGATTTCCAGAAGTCCATCATCACCAGACCTATGGTGCACTCACAATGCCTCCTGATAAACAAAAGAAAGTTTTTAACATTACAAGTTCGCTGTAAAACCAATAAAATGTATTTCTAAATCTTAGATGATCAAGATTATTTCTTTCGATTGCAGCTATAATATATAATGGTGCGATTCTGACTCACATATGTACCTATCTATTAATATATGTTTGTATAATAAACATTGTATATGTACCTCTAACAGAGATAAGACCCTCTGGAAAGATTCAACAAATTTAAAACTTGGTAATAAATTCAAAGACCAGTTCGCGTAGCAACTGACACGCAAACGGTCATGTGTCATATTCTTTCCCTCGGTTATATTATATTTATTATTTATAATTGGGAGATCCTTTTGAAGGCAGAATATAGATTTAAATGAAGTATCGACGATAGCTATTAAGCAGTGTAAACAGAATAGGAAAAGTGAGAAATGCATTCATCTGTGTATTAAGAATGATAAAAGATAATAGGGGGTTCAGAATATGCATTCGATGTTTCAGGAATAGTTTATAAATTAATCCAAAGTTTATATTAAATAATTTTGCGTTGTACGTAGTGGAAAAGAACTTGCCAAATGTATTATCTGTAAAAATAAACAAGGCAGGGCCCTGGCTCTGGGTCGTCAAGTGTAAACACTCCAGTACGCAACTAAGCATAATCTTAATTAACATCAAGGAGCTGTCAGCTCGAATATATGGGATTCCCCTTCCACTTGGCAGTAGGCATAGGCGCAATCACTTGTATTATCTCAACAATACTAAGCAACATACATTACTTGGCTTCCTCATACCCGTCTCTGAACGTATAGAACTTTCAAGGGGCTTCGCTGGGGTCTGCTTACATTGTAGTCCCGGGAATGTTATTGTAATTGAATAAAAATAATGATTACTTCCCTATCTCGAATGATACGATCCACTTGTTGTGGAACACAGACACATATACATTTCCGAATACCCTGTAGCGTGGTCAGCTGATAATTAATAACTCAAATAGGCTGTTAAACTGAATTGACACAGTGACTCCGGGGCAAAAAGGGTATAATTCTTAGCAAAATCTCTGCTGATTGTGTGTTATCAGGACTCGGGTCTGGCAGAAAGTATAGTTTTCTCCCCATCATCGCTCATCATCGTTTTCTACCCATAGCGATCAGCAGCCAGATGTTCAAGCCTTACAGTGAAATATGCCTAAATCGAACGTATGTAGTTTGAAATCATAAAATAAGTATTCAGAAAATACCTTAGTTTTCTCTGGGTCAGATTGGTTGCATTAAATAAAAACATATTGGCATTGAAGATGTTTATTGAGTTATAAAAATCTTGAATATACTTTTAATTGTGTCAGTGGATCAGCTTGTTAATTAATAATTAAATACATTGGGTTTTTGGCAATTGTTTGTCTGTAATGTCAATCCGTTGTGAATGGATTCCAGTCGCTTACAGAACTGCCGAGGCTGTTATGTCACTGACGACCACAAGTGATAAGTGCCTAGGCTGAAGACGAAGTCGCCCTGTGATAGCCCCTTCCACCTAACAAACATATTTACGAGTATATGTACATATCCGGGAATCAACTTATCAGTTTCGCTGAGCTTGCCGACCAGCTTTTCAGCTCGAGTGTAGCGCACATCGCAACGCCGTTCCCGGTCTATATTAGCGGGAGCACGAGCCCCCGTCAGTTAGTCGTTGGTCAGACGCAAAGGCGGAGCGACGTCTTACTCAAAAACTGGACATCAGAAGTGAGATACCCCACGGAAATATACAATACAAATGATGAAACCTCCGATGGAGCAGAAGCGCAGGGTTTGCGTAATTGGAGGTAACCTGGCCTGGGAACGCCGCTGTCTGTGAAGGTGCAAGAATATATACATATTCCAATTCTAGCTGGCACTGCTGGTCTCTGTGCCCTAAAGAACTCCCTTGAGGCGGGCATGGATGCAGTGGCGTATGAGCGAGGAACCGAGATCGGGGGCACGTGGATATTTTCGGAGAAAATGCCCAAGGACGAATACGACGAAGTACATAGCAGCATGTACGAGGGACTGCGGTATGTAGAAGCCTATTAGCGAAAGACATTTTGAGGCATTAGTTACATTGCTCGGTTTTAGCACCAATCTGCCCAAAGAGGTCATGGGCTATCCCGACTACTCCTACCCCGACGACATCGACGAGTCCTTCATCACCTCTCAGCAGGTGCTGGACTTTCTGCGATCCTATGCCAAACACTTTAAGCTGGAACCCCACATCAAGCTCCAGCAAGAGGTGATAAGAGTGCGTCCTCGATTGGACGATTGGGAGGTGGGTAGCGACGTCACGACACGTATTTCCGAACCAGTTTTGTTTGTGTCTCAACCTTTGCGACTTTGTGCTGCTGGGGATTTCACCGATCTCAGGGCTTGCACAATGTTGCTGGTTCATGCAATACCGATTGACATTGGGTCTTCCTAAATCCACTTTCAGGTCTATGTATGGGACCACAGCACGGATACCTGCGATCCAGTCTACTACGACTTCGTGTACGTCTGTAACGGCCACTACACAGAGCCGGACTTGCCGCAGGTCGATGGATTAGAGCTCTACGGCGGCAAGAAGATGCACAGCCATCTGTACCGCAAGGCAGATAAGTTCAAAGGTAAGATAAGAACACAGCACTCCTCATTTGCATCCTAGATCGGCCTGGCCAATGCTTGGAACTTATCAATCCCGCCGTCTGGCCATAGTCTCACTCTTGAGTCCCTCGTAAATAAATGGAGCGCTCTGGGAAGCAGATAACACTGTTGACTGACCGACCAAGTGACATAATAATAATAACAAGTGCTGTGGGCCTGCGCTATTTCTGATTGCACGTGTTTTTGTAGTGATTGCGCTCTCTCCGGGTTCTCTTACCACGGTTCCCGACACAAAGTATCAGTAATCATACTTGTAGGAGTTATCGTGTTTTAGACACGATGTGCTTAAAAATTATGCACTTTTTGTATCAATTATGCACATCAAATTTAAGGATTGAAAACGCTACCCCTATAAAAGGTTAGCAGGCGCGCCCTACGGGTCTGAATAAATAGGGACCGAGGTGATAAAGGAGATTTCAGATAATCAGAATATTGAAGGTGCTAGAAAAATAGCTATGGATTTCAGATCCCTTCAGAATGTGGTCAAAACTATGCTAACATATCCCAAAAGGGATAGTAAAAAAAACCCAGTATAAAATCGTTTTTGAAAGTAAGACATATTAAAAATGGTTGTTCAATAAATTATAAAACAAATTATTTAATTACAATCTTATATTAAAATGCGTTTAAGGGGCTGCACTGTAGTCTTTGATGCTTATCACTCAATCGTACGGTTTGCCTTTTTTGAAAGTCTGTCTTTAGCTTTCCAACAAATACGAAGAAATATTTAAGTAGTTTTCCATATTTTTATTGTATTTAAAAAAATGATTTATGAAATTAATTAAATGATTCTAGCTTAACTAGTTTCCTTGAATTTGTTAAAGCAAAATTGTATGGTTTTTAAATTACATCCAACAGAAATATCACTTTATTTTTATTCTTTCATATGTATGTCCTTCTCTCCGTTTCTAGTCTCTCAGTTTAAGAGCTAGAAGCTAGATCCCACCACTAGATATGTAGTATACATATATCAAGCCTGTGAACTGCAAGAGTAACTAACTTCGGCTTCCCGAAGATACCTCCCTTTCTCTTATCAATTAATTATATTATTATACATATACATGAATAATTTTCCTTTCTCTAATGCAGACGAAAGTGTCTTGATTATTGGTGCCGGGCCCAGCGGCATGGATATTTGCAATCACGTACGCGCTGCAGCAAGGAAGGTGTTCCTGAGCCATCACCTTTCCACGACGCCCAACACAGCCTTCATGGGCAATGTAGAACAGAAACCGGATGTGGAGCGCTTTACGCCGACTGGGGCGGTATTCAAGGACGGGAGCGAGGAGAGCTTCGGTCACGTATTGTTCTGCACCGGCTACAAGTACACATTTCCCTGTCTCAGCACTGACGTCGGTGTCCAGGTTATCGATAACTTTGTACAGCCGCTGTGGAAGCACTGCATCAACATCAACCATCCGACCATGGCGTTTATCGGCCTGCCCTTCAACGTCATACCGACTCACATCTTCGACATGCAGGTTCGCTTCACACTCAAGTTCTTCTCGGGTCAGCGCGAGTTTCCTGCTCGGGAAGAGATGATCGCGGAGCTCGAGCAGGAGATAGGAGAACGCTGGGGCTGTGGTGTCCACAACCGCAAGAAGGCACATCAAATGGGCGAACGACAGGTTGGTGGCTATCAACTAGGTAAATCCAAGTACGAGTATAATATAACACTCATTCTTTTCAGTTTGTATACTACAACGAACTGGCCAGGATAGCTGGCATCGATAACATCAAACCTGTCATTCACAAGCTGATGAAAGACTGTGGCAAAAAGTACATCTTTGAGTTGGAATCCTACAGGAGCAACAAATACACGATCGTAGATGATGACCATTTCCTAAAGAATGGGAAAGCTATCGTATGATTTCCCTATAGTTGTCCCACTTAATCCACTTAATGCACGTGTGTTAGTCGAATCCTATAAGTCAAAGGTGTAACAAAATAAGTCATTGAACCGTTAAATATCGTATATTCCCTAAGAAGTGTTTAATGGCATAGAATAAGAATAAATGAAGTTAATGTTCAGTGTTAAATTAATAAAGGAGAGAAGCTGAAATGAAGAGATGGATCAAGAGACTTAGCTAAGGGCAAGTGTTGATAAAGAATGTATATACATTACATTTAAATGCCTCTTTTAGTGCGTGGCAGCGGAGAAAACTATTGGCTTAGAAGATATGGCCAAATGTCTGAAAAAACTTTGCCTTTAGTTAGCTTACATACTGAACTAAGTATCGCCTTAATTTAATTTTTGCATTATTCATTCCAAATGGCAATTCATGAAAATCTTATGAAATGCATGAACCCTTTAGAGATTTATTTGCAAGCTATAACGATATGTACACTATAATCTCAAACGTAGATTGCCTTCCTAAATTAAAAACATTAATCCAAACCAACTTAGTTCGCATGCAAGGAAAAAATCTGGCAGCATGCCAAGTAGTTCATTTCCTTTATTCCTTTATTTCGCCAACTAACACCTAATCAATAAGCACGTGCTTGGAGTTACAAGGGCAACTTGAGAGTACTGACAGTAATGCATCAACGTCCAAGAAAAAAATAATAATTAATTAATAAAAGTCTATTTCGCCAATCTTCCAACAATGTAGATGAAATACCGACAACATTTAAAGATCTTGACCAAATTCCCAGACGAACTAGTTTCATGCAATAAACGATTTAGGATTGAATTCTGTATGTAACATGGACCTTAGGTGTCCCCAATTTAGCAATCGGTAAGCAAGAGATTTAGTTGCCGCACAGGATGAATATCCTCAAGAGCAGACTTGACTTGATCACATCCATCCTCTCGTAGCTTTAATTTTAGTCTAAATGTTTCTAAACGAGCACCAGCAGGATAAAATATACTAAATAGCAACTCGTAGATATGACTGTTTGAACCATATTATTTAAATCGGCGGTGGGCACGTAGGAAAAGAATGGATTTAATCGATGTTTTCGGTTGAGCGATTTTTTTCGGAATCTCAATCGGAAAGAATCAATTTACAAAGAATAGTTAACAACTCTAGTACGAAGTTTTTCTTTCAGCACCCGAGGTTCTTTCTTTTATGATTTTTTGAAAGCTCCTGCAGTTCGTCCCCGTGCAAATGTAGAAAAGGCTACAAAAATGTTGGGACAAATACGCAATTGGCTAAGGTTGTTTGTTTTCACATTTTAATAGTGTCGTTATTACAAGCCGTTTCTAAAGTTAATTCGCAAAGGTAGTACAAAAATACAGTAAGGCAGCGGCTGCTACTACTGACTCAGCTCGTACATAATGTGTGAGAGGACCCCACTGGCCTCCACGTTGCTTAGGGCTATGTTGGCCAAATGGGGTTCATAGCGCTTCAAGCTGCGCTTGGCCGTCGACGAGTAGGTGACCAGATTGCGAAGAATTAGTGCTGCCGTTAATCGGATGCTCTTGGTGACGGGACCCTCGTTCTCATCCATCAGCTCCTTGGCGTTGGCATAATCAGTGGTGTGCCGGTTCATTGCCTGCATCGCGGCGCTGCCCACTACTGGCGGTGCAGTGGAAGCGGCAGGCACCGCCGTGCTTCCCGGCGGCACACGCTGGCCAAGGCCCTCGTTTCGCACTATGGTGACGGGCGGTTGACTGGGGGCAACATTATGGATTCCCGTGGTAAGACGCCGTTGCACGCCTGCCCGCAAACTCTCTGTCGTCAAGTGCCGGTCAATCAAGTGCGTCATCAGGGAGTACCGCTTGCGGGCTCTATTGTCGCAGAACGTGGGACCACTGCCCCACTGGCAGAAGATGTCGGCGTCCGAGTCCAGGTGGTCCGGACAGTGCACGTTGCACACATGGTACTTGAGCTCGTTCAGAGACTTGAACTTCCTGCGCGGACAGTTGCGCCAGTCGCATATGAACAACCAGTTGACGTCCACGGGCACGGCTGCCGGCGTGGTGGGGCTGGCACTGGAAGCAGGTGACGCAGCGTAGACGCTCTGACTGACCACCACAGCGCTGTTGCTGTTGCCGCTTGTGGCAGGGGTGGTGACCACAACACCCGATGTAACAGGCGTCTGATCTGCTGTTTTCGTTTCGCTGGAAGTTGCTGCCACAATTGATTTGCCGCCTGCCACCAATGTCGTTTCGCCGCTGGTAGTGGCCGTTGCAACCACAACAGTCTGGGCGATTGGCGATGGCTTCATTAACGGTTGCAATGGCTTCTTCGCCAGGACGGGAGGGGTGACTGTCAGAGCACCAGGGGTTGTAACGTTAGTGACAGCTTTAGGTTTCGTCGCTTCTGAGATCTGAAATATCGGAATTAATCAGTAACTGTTTGAAATCATAGCTTATTACAACCCTTTGAAAGCCTAATGAAATTTGTGAACCTCGGGTTATTTTAATTCTATTTACTATATATATGTATGTTCTACTATCTAATTGTGCATTTTTCGAGCTCATTTCCTAACAAATCATGATACCGAAATATTTGTTTTGTGCTATTCTCGTTTTTATTTATAATACATTTATGCATTAACATCCATATCTTCATGCTCCAGAAAAGATACAATGGGTCTTGTGGTAAGAAAAATAATCGTGATAGTAAATATTGTAAATATCGAGAGAAAATCTCATTCCTGATTCATTCCGTTTACAATTCGTTTGTTAGTTTAAGTTGCTCTTCAAAAATTTGATAAGTGGCTGAGCTTGTTCTGATGCCAACTTAATATTATGGCAGTAATGCTCGGATTTTATACTTTAAAAACTGTTGTCGCTTTTTATACGTATCCCGTACCTAGTTTTAGTATTAAACGAAACTTTGATGTTCTTACTTCAATATTGAAAAACAACCCACTAACACGGGACCCCTCATTCTCTGGTTAAAGTACTTTCCACTAACTTCCTTCCTTCCTTCCTTTTGCCTTATATTTTCGCTATATCGTAGCTCTGATATTTACCGAATAGGTGACTATAGTTTTATGTTTGGAGAATGGCTTTAATTCTAAGATTTTCGCCCTCAGATAAAGAAGGAATATGGACAGTTTTCACAGTGTTCGGTAACTTTAATTCTTGTAAAACTGTAATTCTTGTGATAATCTCGGCTCTAGGTTGGGAACAAAAATTATTGTAGAGCTGCGGTAAACATCGATGTTCCCAATATTAATGAAGAAAGATCGAAGTGTGGCAAAACAGGCAGTTTTTGATAGTTTGACCACAATTTTCACGAATTTGGTGCGTGATGATAACTTTTCATCTTCAAATTAGCAAAGTACACATAAAGACATTTCAGAAAGTTTCAATTTTGTCAACCTGTGTAATCAGAGCTCGGAACAAACGTTATATCTAACTTCTTGTTAAAATTCGACCACTATCCACTCATTACTGAAACATAGCCAGGAAAAAACTTACGGTCGGCATGGTGATCTTCTGCTGGATGATCGAAGGATGGTGCTGCTGGTGCTGTTGCTGCTGCTGCTGCTCCAACAACACAGATCGGAGGTGCTGCTGCTGAAGGGTCACCCCCCCAACCGTTGCTGCTGTGGTTGTGACGGGCGGCGGCTGGGTGGTGATGATCGTCTGCGAGTTCAGCTGGCTCTGCTGGAGTGGAGCCGCTGTGGCAGGGGTCTGGGTGATGAGCGTGGTTTCCTTTAGTCCACCGCCCTGGAGCAGGAGCTGCCTCTTCTCGCCAGCCGAGGAGGAGGCCGCTGTGGAGGGGCCGGAGATAATGTGCTGCTGAATGATGGACTGGTGTTGCTGCAGCTGGGGAATGGGCAGAGCAGCGCCGGCCTTGGTGGCCACCAAGCGCTGCTGTGGCTGCGGTTGCGGCTGGTGCAGCTTAATGGTGGCTGGGATTTGATTAAGCTGCGACAGCAACGAAGGCGACATTTGCCCGGCGGCACCCAAGGCTGGCACGGGACGTTGAGGTGCTATGAAGATCTGCTGCTGCTGGGGCGTCACGTTGCGCGGTGCCCCCTGTGGAGCGGTGGTGGTGGTGACCAAGACCTGCTGTCCTTGCGCCGTTGTCATGATCATTTTCTGCGTGCCCGCCACGTTGGCAGACGACACGCCTCCTCCTGGCTGCTGGAGTATTATGATGGTTTTGGTCTGCTGCTGTGGGGTCTGGGTGACCAGCAGCGTGGGCGGCGCGGACTGATTGGGTGGCGGAATTGCTGGCTGAGTCTGCTGGGCCACCAGGTACGTTTGACCCTGCTGGTTGGTGGCCAAAACGTACTGCGTCTGCGGCGCCGGCGTGACGTGATCTATCGAGCTCTTGGGCTGCAGGATCACCGGAACGGTCTGAAGACCCTGATCCGTTTTGATAGTGGCCGTGGTGGTCAGTTTCAGTTGCGGCGGTGGGGCGGGAGGGGCCACGCTGCTGCTGGAGGGGAATACCAGCTGGCGCTGGGTCGGCTGCACCTTCGCCGGAATAAGTTGAAGCTGCTGCTGCTGTTGCGACGACTGCTGGGATGCCTCCTGGCTGGGCTTGGCCAGTGGCGGAACGTCGTCCAAGTCTTCGTCCTCCAGAATGGAGGCCGCCAGATCAGCGTACAGATTGGCCGCATTCTTCGAGGGCGTCACCTGCGGCTCGTCCTTGGCACCGGAACTGGAACTGGAGCTGCCGCTGCTGCCGGCATCCAAGGCCAGACGCTTGTTCTGCTCCTCGTCGATGGTTAGTTTGCGTTTGGCAGCGGCCGCTGCTGCTGCAATAATGAGAGTGCGTCCACTGGCATCCTTCCCCACCACGTTCGCCCCACTCAGTGGAGCCAGGGGCGGCGGCGCCGAGTCCGTAAGGGGCTTCTTTTGCTCCATCGCCATCTGCGGATGCAGCGGCTTGATCGTGGTCTGGCCCACCTTTACCGGTGTGTGCTGCATCAACGGGTTGTTCACAAAGGCGCTTATGGCCGTCGATGTGACCTTGATGGGTTGGGCGCTGGAATTGGTTGACGAAGGCGCCGTGGTGGCCACCAGAGCTGGCGGCTGCGGCTGCGGCTGTGGCGACTGAGCCTGCGCCTTTTGCTTCTGCTGGCGCTCGGTGACCTTGTTGGCCAAGAGACTCTTGATCAGCGAAGAGCTCGGAGGCGGCGTGCTGGCCGACGGAGGAAGTTGAACAGTTGTTGGCGTGTCCTCGAGAGCCGCTTCTGCCGCAGCTGGATCGTTTGCCTGCGGCTTGGGCTGGATGGGAGTCTCCTTTTTCTGAACGGGCGGCTTCTGCTGCATGATCAGCGGCTGGGCACGCATCCGAATGCCCACGTAGTAGGTGCCGGGCAACTCAGTGCCGTCCAGCTGGCGGACAATAACCGGCCCCACCGTCTGGTTGAAGATGAGTCGAACGAGGCGGGGGAACTGCATGTGATTCACCACCGAGAGCTTTCCCACCTTCTGGCAGTGCGACAAGTAGATCCTGTACAGCTCCGCCTGCTCCACGCGCAGCTCGTGACCCATGCCAGTCCCCCGCTCGTAGGTGGCTCCCAGCCAGGCCAAGGCGTACTGTTCATCCTCGTGGGTGAAGCTCGGCCCCGCCGTTGGCAGAGTGGGAAGAGCCACGGTGCTGGCTGCAATCGGGGGCAACTGAACCTGAGGCAGGCTGGGAACTGGTAACTGCACCTGGGGCAGGCTGGGCATCGGAAGACTGGGAATTGGAACTGTAGGATTGGGTGCTGTCTGCTCCCCTCCTTGGGGAAAAAGCACCTGCGTCTGGGCAGCCGTCGGTGTAGGCAACGCAACTGGCGGCTTAATGGCCACCTGCAGCGACGGTGGCAGCGTCGCGAGGGATCCAGCCGTTGCCGCGGGATTAGCTGGCATGGCCGGCATATTGTTCTGGGCCAGGGAGGCTATCATATTGCCCGGCACAACCTCCACCACCCGCATGAGTATGCAGCCGTCCGCGCCGTAGGTCTGCGCCTCCACGGTGATCAGGGCCACCAGCTGGTCCAGCAGACCTCGCACTTGCATCAGCATTGAGCACGGTCGCGCTCCCAGCGAACTGAGCGCGTACACGGCCTCCAAGGTGAATATGAGGAGCATCACGTCCGTCAGCGAGAGCAGCAGCATGGCGCGCTGATAGAAGTCCAGGCCAAGGCATCGGTTAATGTGCTGCGAGTTCCCCTCGCGGCCGCACATCTTGTAAATGATCTCCAGGCAGCTTATGATCACCGCCCGGTCGTTGGACTCGACGCCCTCGCACAAAGTGGCCAAGAGATTGCGTGACAGCTCGTCCGTGGTGGGATCCTGCAGCTCGAACTGGTGGGCAAGGTTGCCGGCCGTCTCCAGGGCTTGGATGTGGATGTTACCTAGCGGAGGGAGAGGAAAATGATTCATTTATATGGAATAGAAATATAAAACACTTAATAGAAAACTTACTCCATCGCACGTTGGCTCCCATTACCAAATAACGCCACAGTGTGCGATTTGAGGCGAGAAGCGCGTGATTCTCCTGATGGAAACTGAGGGCCCGCACCAGCTGGACAATCTGAAGGACGCGCTGGCCCATCCGCTCATCGGTGCCGTTGCTTCGCCGCAGATTCAGGAAATCCAGCTCATCGCAGGCCGCCAGCAGCTCGCTAAGAGCGGCCGTGTTCTCCCTATCCTCCTGGCTGATCAGACCGTTGTCCAGCCAGGCCTGCTCGTCCGTATACAGCTCGAGGATCTGGGGTCTGTCATGCAGCAGGTCGCGCCAGAAGCTGAGCTGAGAGTGGTGTCGCACCTCGGCGTAGCTGTGCTGGAAGAGTTGGCGCATGGTGAAGTCGGCATAGACGCCCAGGTGGGCCAGCAGCACGTCCACCAGCTTGGGACACTCGGACAGCTGGAGCGTGTGGCGCACCTCGTTGGCCATCAAGGTGCACACATTTATGGCAAAGTCCTGCTCGTTGGGCAGCGGTGAGAGCAGAGACAGTAGTAGCTTCTCATAGCTGCTGTGTCGGTGGAGCTGTGTGGACATCTTGTACTGTCGCCGACGCTCCACGTTGACAGAATGCTGCCGCTGGTTGTAGGCCATAGGCACAGCTGGCAGAGTCGAGTGCATTGATCCGAAAATGCTGCCAAGACCACCGCCGCCACCGCCACCGCCTCCGCCGGCTAAGGCCCGCGATCGGGAGCGTCCGCCGCCCATTTCCGCGTTCTCAATGGCCGCCTCCAAGGCCTCCATCTTGTCTGGATCTTCCCCGAAGAAGTTCAGGCGCTCGTACTTGTCCAGATAGCGTCTATATATGTGCTTGATGCCCGCCGTGCCGTTGACGCAACGCTCCCGCAGAGTCTCCAGAGCACTGTACACCTCGTCCCACTCGTCCCGCATGTTCACCTTGTTGAAGCCACCGCGTTCGGTGACCTCGTTGTACAGCTTGTACAGGTCCACATGCTTGCCACTGATCTTGGCCGCCTGCGTCAGTGGGGTGCTGTCGAGTAGAGCGAATAGAACCGAAGTGAGCAAAAGGCCTTGGCCATGAGCGACTTAACACTCACCCTCGTCGTTCGTGAAACTGCTGCAGATCTCGCCAGAACTCCTCGGGAGCCGACGTAGGTTTCTCTTCAGCCTTCTCCGGCGTGAACGGCACATTTAGCTGGAGCTGCTGGCTCAGGTTTCTGGCGCGCAGCGGTGTAGTCGCGGGCAAACCCATTGCCAGGCCCTTGGCCGGCGTCTGCTGTTCGCCTGTAAGGCCGACGACGGTGTTTATGTTATTCGTGGCGGCGGGCAGCGACTGCAGCAGCACCCGTACGCTGTCGATGGTGGAGGTGCCCATGGTCAGATCAGATTCTTACGCGGAAGGGAGACTTAACTAGGACATGCCACCGTATTTAACAAGCTTAAAAAACTCAACAAAAATTACAACGCGACGCGGACGCGCTACTGCAGAGTTGTATTCGCGGCCAGGCTTGTTACCATATCGCGCTATAAAAATATGTACTAAACTGTTTCCACTTGGCGAGCATTCGCAGCGCACATTGGTTTGACAATCGATATATTTTGAAAAACAAAAATTATTTAAGAGATCAAAATGCTGGCGCTTTTATATTAAATTGGCTTTTATGGTTTCATAGGTCTTTCGTTCCAAAAATGACTTCATTACAAATTGAAAAAACAAATTGCCATTCGCCTCGAATTTGCTTAGTTCCTATTTCTAGTATAAACTAGAATTTCTTCAGAATACTCTACATTGTCTTGGTATTTTTTTACCGATGAGTGATTTTTCCAAACTACCTGCTGGGGGAGCAAATATATCGGTTAACGGTCGAGCTCGGTCACACTGCTCACACATGTGTGCTAAAGTAAATTTATTGTTAAATAACATTTCCGAACACAAACGAGATACATAAATAAATATTTATATGATGTCAGTCCGTGCGATGGGAGTGCTTTGCCAGGCGCGAAACCTGGCTCGACTTGGCGGCGTGCTTAGGCATAGGAGCCTACCTGCCGCCACAGCGATCCATAACTTCAGTCTACATCGATCGCCGGCCGGTAGGTTTCGCAACCGTCTTCATGGATGCTCCTACGAGGTCTAAAATGTACGCTCTAGTTGCAGGCTTCTCGCATCGGCGCTTCGCCACGGAAACCAAGGAGGCGTCGCAGCGGACAGTGGACAAGCACGAGTTCCAAGCGGAGACACGCCAGCTGCTGGACATTGTGGCCCGTTCCCTTTACTCTGACCACGAGGTCTTTGTACGTGAACTCATCTCAAATGCGAGCGATGCGCTGGAGAAGTTCCGTTATACCTCGCTGAGCGATAGCGGAACGGATCTGGAAGGAAAGGACCGACCTCTAGAGATTCGCATTACCACAGACAAGCCGCTGATGCAGCTGATCATACAGGACACAGGCATTGGCATGAGCAAGGAGGAGCTGGTCAGCAACTTGGGCACAATCGCGCGCAGCGGCTCGAAGCACTTCCTGGAGCAGATGAAGGGCGACCAGCAAGCTGGCACCTCAGAGGCCTCCTCTAACATAATTGGCCAGTTTGGTGTCGGCTTCTACTCGGCCTTCATTGTGGCCAACAAAGTGGAGGTGTATACGCGGGCTGCAACGCCTAACGCAGTCGGACTGCGTTGGTCCACTGATGGCAGCGGCACCTACGAGATCGAGGAGGTGCCGGACGTGGAGCTGGGCACAAAGATCGTACTGCACCTGAAGACTGACTGCCGCGAGTATGCGGATGAGGAGCGGATCAGGGCCGTGATTAAGAAGTACAGCAACTTCGTGGGCTCGCCCATTCTGCTAAACGGAAAGCAGGCAAACGAGATAAAGCCGCTGTGGCTGCTGGACCCGCAGAGCATCAGCCAGGAGCAGCACCATGACTTCTATCGCTTCATCAGCAACAGCTTTGATGTGCCGCGCTTCACGCTCCACTACAATGCCGACGTGCCCTTGAGCATTCACGCTCTGCTCTATTTCCCCGAGGGCAAGCCAGGCCTGTTCGAGATGTCGCGAGACGGCAACACTGGCGTCGCCCTCTACACGCGCAAGGTGCTCATCCAGTCAAAGACCGAGAACCTCCTGCCCAAGTGGCTGCGCTTTGTAAAGGGCGTGGTCGACTCCGAGGACATTCCGCTCAACCTGAGCCGCGAGCTTCTGCAGAACAGCAGCCTGATCCGGAAGTTATCGAGCGTGATATCCACGCGCGTGATCAGATTCCTGCAGGAACGCGCCAAAAAGCAACCGGAGGAGTATGAGACCTTCTACCGCGACTATGGACTCTTTCTTAAGGAGGGCATCGTCACCTCGAGCGATTCTGCCGAGAAAGAGGAGATTTCCAAGTTACTGCGCTTTGACTCCTCCAAGTCGGAGACATCCAGTGGGCGCATGTCCCTGGACGAGTACTATAACGCTGTTCCTGCCGACCAGCAAAATATCTATTATCTGGCAGCGCCTAACCGCGTCCTAGCCGAATCCTCGCCCTATTACGAGAGCCTCAAGAAACGCAACGAGCTGGTCCTGTTCTGCTATGAGCCCTATGATGAGCTAGTCCTTATGCAGCTTGGCAAGTACAAGAGCAAAAATCTCGTCTCTGTGGAGAAGGAAATGCGCGAGGAGTCGAAGGAAACGACGGCGACCTCTGACTTTGGCGAGGGCAGCCTGCTGCGCTCAGAGCTGGATAAGCTGATTCCCTGGCTCGAGGACGAACTTAAGGGCCAGGTCATCAAGGTGAAGGCCACATCCCGCTTAGACACGCACCCGTGCGTTATCACCGTAGAGGAGATGGCGGCGGCTCGCCACTTTATTCGTACCCAGAGCCATCAGGTCCCGGAGCAGAACCGCTTTGCCTTGCTGCAGCCGGAGCTGGAGATTAACCCGAAGTGAGTATTGCCGATCCTAGATGCATCATGTTCAGCACTTAACGCTCTCCTACTCTTACCCAGGCACCCCATAATCAAGAAGCTAAACAAGCTGCGCGATAGCGACAAGGAGCTGGCCCAACTGATCACGAAGCAGCTCTTCGCTAACGCTATGGTCGGCGCTGGCCTGGCGGAGGATCCTCGCATGCTTCTGACCAACATGAACACTCTGCTGTCCCGGGCCCTGGAGAAATACTAAGACGCCCCGTACTATTAATTTGTATTTAGCCCTAATAACCACGTTGAAATAGTTGTAAATATAAAATAAACCGTTTTTCCCCGAGGTCTGTTGTGAACTTTATTTCTAATCCGGGTCCTAGGCGACTCAAATAACTAATAAATCTGCAGTGGAGTAAGAACACCAAAAAAGATGAAAACAGCATGATCACTGGATTACTAATGGATTTTTTCCGATAGTTCTGCTGAATGCGTATGATTGGTAAAAAAGAAGCTTAAAAATATTACGCTACCTTGATACATAATGGATTGCTATCCAAAGAAAATTAAACATAAAACAAAGAGGTAAAAATAAGGCAAAACATTTAATCGCAAACTTTTTGTTAATTATCGATAAAGTAAACTGGAAAAGTTTACATAATTTGTCAAGACAATCTGAAATGAAAGGATATTAATATTTATACTCCTTTAATACTCCTGTTTTAAAAGTACTGAAAGTTATTTTTGGTAGTACCGGTCATTACTAACATTTATTTAGTTATTTGGAAACAATTTTTCTTTTTTTACCAACAATGAGGTGCTCTTCGGCGCTAAGAGCAGCGAAATTTTTACAACGGCGTATGTACATAAAACGTTTACCAGAACAAACTCGAATATCGATATCTGATTAATCACTAATCAGTGATCTTGTTGCTCTGGGAAACCATATATTAAATTATACATACATTGAGTGGGGTGTCGTAGTTATTAATTCGATTTATTTGTTTTTATTGAAAGGTCAATAGATTTATCAAAATAAATATAATAAAAATATAAACTAATCTGAAAAAAAAACAATTAAGAAAGTATTTTACTATTTGTCTGGACAGTTAGGAACTCTCACCAGGGAGTGTTTTATGTTTTGAAAACATTTAATGTTGTGTTGAATCTTGTGGTACCTGCTGTTCCAATTTAAGGATCTAGAACCCACCTGGAAAATTTTTAAATAGACTGTTATTCTAGTGGCAAAAAGTATTCGTTGTGTCTACCCACATCGATAGGTATACAAAATACCAAAAATAATCGAGTCATTTTCTCAGTAACGATTAATGCGCATTCATTTCTAGTATGTGCAGAACCTTGTTATTTTTAACCATCTTACTAATGCTAATAAAATCATGATGCATGTTTCTGTATTTTTTAAATTTCGCGTCAAAAATCACGAAATGCTCAATGCATACGTCAAATAATTCTTCGAATTATATATTTTTTGTCACTTTTAAGGGGAATCGACTTCTCAGGGGATAATGTACATTTTGCCACCATTGAGATCTAATACCTTTTACATAAGAAAAATAAAGCATTTTATCCAAAATGCAGAATTGCAAAATGCAGCCCTGGTAGAAACCGAGCCTTGTTTCGTGTATAAAAAATTCAATGAGAATACTAAGAACAATCAATGGTTGCGTGCATGGATTTTTGTTTTGGATTTGATCATGATGCGAAAATATTGCATGGTTAGAAAAAGTCACATATTTTATGTATCGATGTTTGATATGTGGGCAACCAAAAAATCACGGTTTATTTAGTTTTCATCAAAAATATCGATACATGGATATTTTACTTTAATAAACTGTTCACATCCCTAGCTCCAGCCCCGTGACTAAAGTTTATAAAAGCAAAGCAGAATAACTCCGTGGTGTTCAGTGCCGTATCCGATCCGCGCTTTCAAGCAGCCAGCAGCAAACCGAAGAAGCCAGCCGCAGAGCAGCAAATTGCTTTAAATTAGATTTCTAATCACGTGAGTGAAGAAGCAAAGTCAACAAATATACAATAGTCGGTCATGTGAGCGAAAAAGTTTCTTGCCTGCGATAAAACATTGCTGCTGCGACAACTCGAACTTTAACAGAGCTAAATCAGAAGGAAAACTTGTACAATATTTTATGCCACGACATACACACGCATACAAAGCCAATTTGTACCCGATGGCAATGAGATTGCTTATGCGTGTGTGCGTTTCGTGAGCAGGCAAGTTTGAACAACTTGCTGAGAAAACGTGGAAAAGGGAGTCGAAAACGTTAAATTGCCAATATTATTAACGTTTCGAAAAAAGAAAATAAATTTTCAGCAAACTCCCATGTGATTGTGTGTGCGTGTGTAATTTTCCAGACCGTTGTCATTGCCAATTGGACTTACTTTCCGTTCATGTGAGCAGCATTTTGTCATGCGCTCACTCTCTCACGCACACAGCCACATGACTGGTCACACAGTGACCGAATACAATAATCGAACGAGTTTGTCCTCTCCCTCTCGCTTGTGTTGGCTCTCTCCCAGTTTCAGTCTCTGCCCATCTCTTTTCGATTTGCGCGCTCACTCGCAAAGAAATCGTCGTCGCAGCAGCATTGTGGTCGCAGAGCAGCGTAAAAATACCTTACATACATATACATCAGATATATTGTACATATAATAAAAATACTTTGTTAAAACTCGCATACATATAACAAACGCGCATAACATTTAGCCGTGCAAAACGCCGAACAAACCTACAGTGCAGCAACGAAACGAATTAAAATCTTAATTTTTCGATCATTTGTAGCCTAAAACAAACACAACAAACAAAGCAAAATGTCTTCTGAAGTGAGCAGCGACAACCCAATCTATGGCCCCTTCTTCGGTGTTATGGGCGCCGCCTCCGCCATCATCTTCTCGGGTAAGTTTGACTAGAGTTAAGAATGCCATGGGATGCCATGCCGTGCCGTGAAAAATCGAACATTTTGTGTGGCGTAAAGGGTGGAAGAGGAAGAGGAGCCACCGTGTGGGTGTGCGTTTCTTTGTACGTGGTAGTAGCGCAAAATAGCGGCAGGTACTAGTGCGCGTGACAGACAGAAAATCTAGCATGTTTAAGACTGAGAACTCTATGCTGAAACTATATTATTCCGATATATTTACAACATGTAGAAATGGGAAATTTTAATTACAATTCTTTTTTTACGCTAGCCAAATTAGATGAAATTTGCATGCTAAAAACGGCATTACTCATACATGTACATACATAGACATACATACAAGAACACAACGAGAGCGGTATCGCTCTCTCGAGGGTTGCGCGCTCTCGCACTCTGTGGCATTGAGCGCGCGTGTGTGTGTGAAAGAGTTACTGTTTTTAGTGAAGTTTATGAAGCGCGCTTTCCCTTTCCCACAACAGTCACAAGACCCACTGGCAGTGTTGCCATATACAACATTTTTTTTTCTTTGGTGCTCTTTGGTTGGAGTAGAATAGCATTTAAGGAGCAGAGCATATGATGGATGATATTGGATATATTGTAAATGAAAAGCTGGGCTTTTTAGAGATAATACGGTAGTTATTCTTGTGACGCATGCTCTCTCATTTTTTCTTTTCTAGTTGTAAGCCCAATCAGCTGACAAGGGTTTGGTCCAATTCCCCGAATACATGGGGATCTTTTGTTCGGCTTCGGTAATCACATGCCGAAATCGCTTTTCATGATCAATTGAATTCCACTCCACATCACATGGCCGGCTGACGATCTTTTCAAATGGCTTATCGCAGCCATTCATTCGCAGTTACCCCACTGATAAAGTGGCTTATTTACCAATTGACTTGGTCGAGATAAGATAGCGAGTGCTGAACTAAAGCGAATGTCCCAAGACAAAAGAGTAGCGAGCACGCGCTTCGGTTAGGGGAAACTCAAGCCGACTCAACTCGCTCATGAACGCTTTCCACCAATTTCTGACGCAAGCCTTATGTCATGCCTTGGAACTCGTCTTGTGATTTCCACCTGCCACCAACACCTTCCATCGTTCTCATTTGATAATCAAGAAGGTTTCCGTGTGTTTACCCGGCCTATTATCACCGCTGGGCGACTGTATAGTTATCTGACTGCTTATGCAATTAGAGTCAACAGCGTAAATCAATTTCAAGCTTTTATCAACAGTAACTGCCTTCTGATCTGGCAACGCCGTACCAAGATCACATGAGCGGGCGGTCGAGAGAGTTTGAGTTTCGATTAATTTTCTCTCTCTGGATTCGCTCTCTGGCAGCTGGAAACTGCAATCAATTTTTCCGCTGACGGAAGCACTGACTCACTTGCCCACTGCGAACAATGGGCGTTGCTTTGAGCGGCGGCTTATCAGCATTTCCCACTGCCCACTTGCCACTTGGTGCCTGGCCCACATCCTCGTTCCGTGGTGGTCTAAAAATACACAAGAGTGCCACGAACATCCTTCACACAATGACATTCAGCTCCAGCAGCATACTCACGAACGCAACCTCCTACGCCTGCCCGCGCAATCGCAGTAGCAGGAATAGCGGTAGATATACAGAGCACAGAGCAGAAGTCGAAAATGTGTAGTTAGTAATTATGTAAAAAATTGAACATTAAACCGATTAATAGGACATGTACATATATTGCTTTTGTTATACACCCTCTTTGGTTCGCTTTGCTGTTTCAAAAACTATTCATCACACGCTTACAAATATACAGCTTGAAAGTATTTTTATTTGGGATGCTGCTGTGTGAGCGGGCGCATGCCTGTTTTTGTTGTATTGCATTTTAATCAATGAACCTTTGGAAAACGACTACATACTTTGCGACCGAAAGCACCCTGTATCAAGACCACAGGCTGGAATTACCTCTGGATTTATCTTATCTCATCTCGGTTTATTAGCAGCCCCGTAAAGATTATAAAAACAAAAACACCTGCAGCTCTAATTCATCCATCGTGCATTCCTCTTTGACTTCAACTTGGCTCTCTCCTCGTTTCTCTCCCTGCATGTGTTTTTCCTTTCTGTTCACTCGACTGTGAAGACCACATATTGTTTTTGTTCTATCAGTTTGTTCTCGGTGCTACATATGTTTTGCCTGGCTCTTGCTATCTCCCCCAATTTTATAATTATCTTCGGATGTGCTGGCAATTGTTGACTCTTATTCTTATTCTGTTTTTGCCTCTTCCTTCCATTCGCGCTTCTCGGTGTGCGCACATTTTTTTTTTTTTGTTTCGTTCTCAACGCCCACAGAAACGTCTGCGATGCCGTCTGTCGCTTGATAAACGCATGTGTATGCGTGGGGTATTTAAAAATTCACATCAGTAGCAGCGCCAGTTAAAAACCGAAGCATGGCAATGCCATTTGAGTGTTTTTAAAGTATTATTGGTTTATTTAAATGCAGCGCAAATACAGCTGAATAGGCGTCAATGTCAAAATGGAATACATACGTACATATGTACGTGGTTTTGGTGCGGTGTGTACACACTGACTAGCATGTCTGCCTGTAGCCAGCTGATGAAGCTGGGTTGCAAGCACACAGTAGTGGAACGCTATATTGCACCCAACCCAAGAAAGCACTGGGGGTCAATAGCCTAAATCTACAACATTTCCTTTTGAATTATCTGTGTATTTCTGAATAAGTTCTAGAGTTTCCAATTGCAATTAAAACGTACGAAGATATAATTTATATATGAATGTATGCGGGTATTTCGGAATTGCCCTCCAATATTGTGTCCGTGTTTTTATGACGACAGTCCCGACCTCATAGATATCTCTGTGTGTGTGTGTCTGTGCGCCAGACGCGTGGATATCTCTTGTGTAGCTATAAGAAATGGCTTTTCCACTATTTGCCGACGCTCAGTGACGTCAAGTTGTTTCTAGGCGATTTGGGTCAGTTTCTAACGTCTCATCTTTTGAATATTTTCAGCATAGATTTAAGGCAGTATTAATGAATTAGTAAAGGGCGGAAATACGATAATTAACATAGTCACATGACAAGGTGATTTTAGCTCTCTTCGTCCGTTAACTTTGAATACACCCACATTGACAAGTATGAGTGTGTGTGTTTTAATTCGATTTATTAGTTTCTCTCTCCCACAAAAGCAACAACTGCACGCTCTCCATCGTTCGAAACTGGTTTTGTACTTCAATTAATGCCTTACAATACATTCATACATGTATATAAGCTTGGTTTACCTGTTCAATTGACACAGATCAGATTCCCCCATATCTCTCTCTCTCTCTCTTTTGTCCCATCTGCTTTAGCTGTGTTGTGTAAAGTTTAGCTTGGCCTTATCAAAATTCGCCTGACTTTTCGGTTTCAACTTGACGAGAGAGCGAACATTACTCACTTGCTGCTTTCACGGAGAGGCGGAATGCGAGCTCGCTCTCATCGTTTCTCCCGTTCTCGTCTGCGAACTCAACTCTGAGCAATGAGTGGCACTTTTGCGGCTGCACGACTTGATAAGGGGGCGGCGGGGGGTTTTTTCTTCGATCATGTGACTTGCTAACTGTTACGCCCGCCAGTAGAGTTTGAGAACTTGTATCCATATTTTTTGGCAGAAATAATTGCCCGTTGCCTAGTGGCAACCTTTTTGTTTCATGTTACTTATTAATATTAACTATGTATGCATATATAATACCAAAATGGATAAGCATTTGAACTGAACATTTGAATCTGTGTCAGATTGTAGTTTTAAAAAATGGCTCAAAACTAGGATAACTTTAACAAAAGTTAGTTGGTAATTCTTCTTCGTTGATAGTTCCTACTTCGAAACTTTACTAATTGGAATACTAACAAATATGGTCCCTAATATATTGATTTTTGTACAGAAATTGAATTGCCAAACCAATTAACCAATTAAATTAACCAGATATCTGCCTCCGATCTTAACATATGGGCGGGAGAGTAAATTGTTCATAGAATTCATAACGCACGAACCTCCGTTGCTAATAATTTTGACCTTTGAGCCGCCAAGACCTTTATTCGTCTTTAAGCTTGGATATAATTGCTTTTTTTTTTTCGTAAAATGGGGGACTGAACCAGTTAGTATAAAAAAGATTTCGATATTAATCGGCAATATCATCGTTTTACAGTGAATGTAATGTTTTACATTGTTTTTAAATCTCTTCTACAGCTCTGGGCGCTGCTTATGGCACTGCTAAGTCTGGTACCGGTATTGCTGCCATGTCAGTGATGCGTCCTGAACTGATCATGAAATCCATCATTCCTGTGGTCATGGCGGGTATCATTGCCATTTACGGCCTGGTCGTGGCTGTGCTTATTGCCGGCGCGCTGGATGAGCCTTCAAAGTACACACTATACAGGTATGCACCGCACCCTCCCAAAGTGTTAATTCAAATTACTTACCGTTCTCTGTTCCTTCTCTCGCTACAGAGGCTTCATTCATCTGGGAGCCGGTCTGGCGGTGGGCTTCTCGGGCCTGGCAGCCGGTTTCGCGATCGGAATCGTGGGAGACGCCGGTGTCCGTGGCACAGCACAGCAGCCAAGGTTGTTCGTCGGCATGATCCTGATTCTCATCTTCGCCGAAGTGTTGGGTCTTTATGGTTTGATTGTGGCCATTTACCTGTACACGAAATAAATCAATCAATGCAAAAAACACACAACAACAACAAATAGACAAACGGCGCGCACAGCAATCAATTAATCAACAACCGACAGCCACAACAACATCAACATCAGCAGCTGACCTAGAGGAGCAGGTAAAATGGTGTCCAACCAACGAGCAACATTCAAGATCCAGCAGTGCGTGTGCGGTGGCAGCCCTGGCGGCGGCCGTTGTACATAGCAAGAACCACAACAACGAGTTGTTGTTGGTCCTACCGGGTGCTGCAGGATTACGCGCACGCCCTGCCCGCTGCCCGATGGTGGTGCCTCAATTGCAACCATCCTCACTCTTGTACTCGATATGCTGGCGCGCGCGGTTTAGCTTAGTTATTTTCCGTTCAAAATCAGTCTTTTAAACACGAGGAAACAACAATTTTGCAGTTAAGTTCATAAAGTTGTAATAATTATGATTTTCGCTATATATCAAGAAAACCTTCTCCCCTACTTATTATTTTTCGCTCCACAATTTTGTGTGCTCTTTGTTATTTGTTTTTTCCATTATTATTATTAAATAATGTTTAGTGTATATGTAAAGTTCGTTAAACAAACAAAAAACTGTAAAGAAATCAACATCCAACAACAATTGTCAGAAGAAACTTTGTACATTTGCATTGAGCCTGACGCGAGCGGCTGCAACAAATCAGATCAACAAGTTTAGCGAAAAGGGCCAAAACAACAAACAAACAAACAAACAAGCAGCCACCACCAACCAGCCCCTGCTCACCCTCACCCTCTGCCAATCGGCATAGCAACCGACTGACCTCGCCCAGCTGTTTGGGCGCGCTTCGTCTCGTACATTTTCGGCGGGGCCGGAGTGGAAGCTCACCACAGCAGCAGCGGTCGCCGGGCGGTTGTTGTGTTCCTGTAGACAGTTGGGGTGGGTGGGGGGTTAAGGGACTGCTTGGCAATACTTCAACGTCATCTGCGAAAACCAACTACATGCAATCATTCACACACACACACACACACACACACATACAAAATGTAACTAAGTCCTATGTTTATTTTTAATTATTGTTCAATTCTAAGAATAATATATTAAAAATTAATAATAATAAATTATATATATATATAATTATGATTTTTTGTGATAAGAACAAGATGGTAATACAAAAAAAAAAACAATTACGGTATTGATATACATAATATATACAAGAATATATATATATATTTAAACGAGAACAAGAAATCATACAACAATTATACATATTAACATGAGAAAGTTGTTATAAAACGTACGAAGAAACAATACAAATCGAGCGAAAGCTGAGAAGAAGAATACTGCAAAATAACAACCAACACAACACACCACACACAATTTTTCCGCTGTTATTGTATAGTAAACAAATATTATATATATATATAAAATATATATTATGTATAAAATATTAACAAGAAATTGTAGTAGCAAAATTATAAACAAACAAACAAACAAGAAGAATACCAACAACAAAAGTCGTGCAAGCAGAACCCAACAAAAAAGTGTAGATCAAATGTTGCAAATGAAAAACTCATACCAACAACAACCAACATACGCATTAGCAGCACGAAATCTACGACAAAAAATCCACAAAAAAAATTGTAAAATCCCAACAAATTAGAAGTTATAAGCAAGCAGCAAACATGAAAACCAGATCGATATGTATAGTGGCTTTAGACAAATAACAACATTAATTTGTTAGGACGATCCCGTCCCCTAGAAGCTGGCATCCTCCCCCCGCCCGTTGAACACCGATGCATTCGTGATGCTGAGAATGCGGAGGGGCTCAACCTTGCGGGGGCGCCGGCTTTGTGGGGGCGATGGTGGCCTTCGGCCTGCGCCGCCCTAAATATCAATTGCGAGAACACAACCGAAATGTGCAACAGAAAGACAACTTGTACACACGATCTACATGATAAGGCATTTGTATATAAAAAGTGTCCTCGTTCCCAATCGATCCATCGTCCGTCTCCAGTCATTATCCTTTGTCACCGCAAGGATGCAGCGCCCGTGTTGCGTTCATCTTGTGATTTGGCTTAAGGATGTGTCGACGACTGTGAAAAGATTGCACGAACTACATTTGTGTTGACAATTCAAGAAACCCCGTTTTATGAGAAATCTTTTTGTTAAATTCATTTTTCAATTTGTGTGAGACGAAACAGAATCCAATTGTGTAACGAGTTCTTATTGTTATTTGTTTAAGACGATGCATGCACCATATTCAAAAAACTATTCCTATACATTTGTGCAATCGATGACAAGGTTTTAAAAAGCTGTAACTGTGTATTCGAAACAACACCTAAAGCAAGCTAAAACAACCATCAACCAACAACAGACATTGTATGAAATAAATTGTAATTTCTAATTTCCAAAAAAAAAAACATGTTTTCTCTGACTTTTGGGGGGAAATAGATTGGAAGACAAAACGTAAATCCCCGGGTCCGGACGGCGTAACCAACAGTATGATGAACCTATTCTCTGATCGCGAATGCGTCTCTGAGACTGTGACACTTCCCAAGAATCGCAATAACAGCACACGTAGGAAAGCCTACACTCATAAAAATGTTTACCAAAAATCGCCCTTGAAACCCAGCTTTTCGCCCGAGTATATAGAAAATCGCCCTAAAAAAGGCGCTAAAGGCGAATCGTCATATGGTTTATGGTGACTTGTCTTGATCTTATGCCTTGGCTTAAATGTATGTACATTTTTTCTTATTCGTAGAAAAATGTTCTTGGTTTTGGTTCGATTATTTGTTAGGGCTATTTTTCATAAATATAGAAAAATATTTTTATGAGTGTATTCATGAGGCAATCAGTTTGCTTCCAGCATTTGGTAAAGTTTTCGAGAGGAGCGCCTCCTTTCCAGCCCAATAGTCCAGAAAGCTATTCAGAGGAACCAGTTCGGACACGGAGCCACAGAGCCCCCGAACAACTTTACCTCGTGAAGGCTTAAGAGATGGACATTTGGACAATTGAAAACCCGTAAAATTAGCTAAAGAATGATTTTACTATTGTAAACCTGCAGTTATTAGCAGTGTCTGCCACTCACACTACATCCCTGAATCATTGATTTTAGCCAAGGTAATTACAACAACAAATCTAATAAGCATTATTTTCAGAAATCTAGAAATCCTTTATATGGGAATATACGAGTATGACATAAAAAATATGTTGAAATTAGAACGCCGTTCCTGAGAAATAAACTTCTACAGTAGGCTGTCTTACAAAATAGTAGGCCTTAAGATCCTGTTCTGTCAGATAGGCATTGACTGGAAACTTCTCTAAGTTTAAGGCGAATATTAAATCGAAATATACGAGAATTAAAGCACCTTTCACAGTAAATTCAATTCAATTCCGCGATTTGTAACGAGAAAACAGCCATAAGGAAGTGTTTCAGTAAGATACTGTAAGTGAAGTCCTTCGTACAAGATGTGGTGCCCGCCGAGCTTTATCCAGTTTTTGAATTCGTTTCATCACTTCAGTGACTA